>OU015766.1:3063853-3143393 GCA_907173295.1 Fagus sylvatica
CCACTTCCTCAATGGGGAGTGAAACACACACATAGAGATGGAAAGAGAAGAAGATCACACAACAGGCTACAATTATAAATGCTAAAGTTCCTTGTTATGCCCAAGTATTGGAGTGTACTATAAAGCATTCCTCATACTTTAATATACCACATTGATTAGTGAAATATATTAAAGCATTCTGATGCATCCCATCCTAATCCTCAAGAATTGCTACAATAGTGCTAGGCTAAGATTGGGTTTGACTTGGTTATATAAATTTCTAGCTTTTGTATCTAGTAGATGTTTCAACAAAAACCTTTGATACGTCCTACCTAATTACACTCAAAGCTCCTGTAGCCTATCTCCCCTCATACTTCAGGTCTCAAGGTAAAAAATGCCAAAATGCTCATGATATAACCACCTAAACTATCAGCTCTGATACCACTTGTACCAAGTGAAGCTTAGGATTTTGAGACTGTGCTAGTAAGTACAAAGAACTGAAAAGGTGATGGTCATCCTTCAAATTTATTAGAAGGCAAGGCATGTAATGTGTGTGCTGCCCTCCATAAAGCTATAACACTTGTCAAATATGAAAGATAGACTTAACTAAAATTAATATGTTCAAATTATGGTTCTTTTATAGAGGTGAATATGATAATTTATATAACCAAGTCACCAGGATAATATGAAAACACATGAGAACCAAAAGAAATTAAATACAGAAGTTAGGTTATCAACTGAGAATAACTTGCTGTTAAGCAGATGTTAGAAACCAAATAGGTTCCTCAGAGTGTTGCCAAATAACACAATAATTGACTTTATTTGAGCTCTTCTAGTGGTTAACAGTGATTTCCAGTGTCTATGGTCAGGCTGTCAAAAAATATGAAACCTGGGACTCCAACCAATTGGAATCTCTGTACCCATTTTGTTTGTATGACTAAAAGGGTTGTGCATATCTTGTTCTGAAGCTAGTTGAGACTAGGATTTCAAAATTTTATTCATTAGAACTGAATCTGAAAATCTATCTTCCACTTTTTTGTTGCTTCAGAATGTGGAAATGCAAGATATTCTCACATTAATTAAAATTCTAGTGTGAACGACAGTTTTACATGAATTGCCAAGACTGATGATTTGGTTGCAATTTGCACTTGTAAAGAACTACATTTCAACATTAAATAATGTCGATGTGTGCCTTTGGCTTAGAGATATTCTAAAAGTATTTCTTTTGATAGTTACACAATTGATAATTGAAATGCATGTCCCAATCACAGAAAACCAACAAATAAAGACCAACATTGTACAGAAAACCCTAATTTTCTCCACAAACCCGAACAATTGTCCAGAATACCCAAACATTGTCTACACTTAGTCCAATCATACTATCAACTCAAAAACATTAAAAAGCACAGAATAAAATGGACATGTAAACTCACCTTTCTCTTTGGTAGGAAGTTTCTCAGTTCTTTGTGCTGTTATGTCTACGGGTGCAAGGGAATGGGTGACGATGTCTTGATTATTTTGAGTGTTTGAGAGGAGTGGCCTTTGTTGGAATCTTGGGGATGTTTGCAAAAGGAAACCGTGGAGAGAGGGAGAGGAGAGACTGTCAGATAGAGAGTTTCAAAGTTTTAGTAACAGTTACACTTCAGTTTCGAAGAGACAGAAGAGAGGTTATGCTTGCAGAAGCTTCTGACATGCAGGTGTGTAAAAACGACGCCGTTTGGGGACCACTTAATCCCCAGAAGCCCAACACGACGCCGTTTGGGGACCACTTAATCCCCAGAAGCCCAGCACGACGCCGTTTTGGGGACCACTTAATCCCCAGAAGCCCAGCACGGCACCGTTTTGGGGACCACTTAATCCCCAGAAGCCCACACGACGCCGTTTTTGGAGATTAATATTTCCCCCCAAAGGCCCTACACGGCACCGTTTTGGGACCACTTTCCTTATCAAAGCCCACACGACGCCGTTTTGGGGACAAAGTTTCCCACCAAATTTCCCACGTTGGACCCGCCCATTTTTTTGTCTTTTTTGGTTTCTTTTTGGACCCGCCCAGTTTTTTGTCTTTTTTGGTTTCTTTTCTTTAAAGTAAATTTGGTTTGGTTTAAGTGAATTAATGGGTTTGGGCTTTGAATAATATTAATGTATCTTTATATATGGGTTATTATATGATATGATAATGGGTTTGGGCTTTTTTCAACAGCAGCTAATATATAATATATATATATATATTATGGGTTATTATATGATAATGGGTTTGGACTTTTTTTAACATCAGCTAATATTAATATATATATTATGGGTTATTATATGACATTGGGTTTGGGCTTTTTTTGTAACCTCATATATTAATGTATGTATTAAAATATTAAGTAATTAAATATTTAATCAATTAAATTAATTTACATGTAAATATTAATCAATAAATTACCAAAAAAATGTACATATTAATGAATAAAATAGTTATGTTATTTTTTTAAATTAAAATATATATATATATAATATCTAAATTTTAGTTAGGGGGAAAAAATTATAATTCGACACTCGACACTAACATACATACATATAATAAGATCTAATAACTTTTTTATATTAAAATCAGTAAAGACAAAAAATTAAAAAATTATAATAAAAATATTAAAATTCAAAAAATATAAGTACAACATTGGAATTCAATAATTTAGAACTTAGTTATGGAAAAGTAACATTGATATTTTATGTAATTTAATTATACAAACTAACGTATTAAAAACGTATGTCATACAATGTTATTAGTATTTGTGTTTACATTTGATAACCACCTTGGTAGTACGATTACATTTGAGTAACATATTTAAACAACAAATTGTAATATTTTTCTACTTAGAATTATCCATATAGTAATGCTCCATACAGTACTATATAACTAAGAATTGTCTATACACTAGTACTACTTCGTTCTGGCTCACCATATATGTTTTTGAACAAACCCGTATAGTTAAAGTATACGACAGTATACTGAATGGTCATCTTCTATGTGAACAGCAAATCTGATCCAAACAGGAAAGTGTTGGATATTTCTTATGGTTCCAATTAACACCCGATCTATAGCGGATGGTACGGTTAGGGTTGATCCGAGGAAGAGACCAACACACGATTTATACCTTCCCTTGTAGCTAACTATAACTTAACCATTGAATATATAAGATATAATTGATGATGACGACACATGATAGGAGGTTAGAATAATGGAGAAGAGGTGGATGACTAAGATGACACATGTTTTCCAAATATACTCTATGCATAATATCAAAAAAATTGTTATGTTATTATTATTTTTGCTAAATTACATTATATTACTTGTATAAGTTAAGAATACTTTCTAAAGTTCCATTTTAATTGAAGTTAACATTTTATCATTTATAAATGAAAAAAGTTATATATTGTAATGAAGAAATTCATAAATTAGTTAACAACAAATATTGATCTAACATATTCAACCATGATTATTACAATTTCTGAATCTAACATACGCAAAATACATTATTGTACCTTTTTTTCAAATTATTTTTTCATTTTCTCATTCTGAATACATTTTTTTTCACGTATTTTAAAATTACAACTTCTGAACCTAACTTATACATACTTTTTGAAGTCACATTTTCTTAATTTATTTTTTACATTTGATGTCAATAATTATTAACTGTATTATTTGCAATCTTTTTATTAATAATAATATTTGAATGAATATTTACAATTTTTCTCAATAATTATTAAATGTTACAAATTTCTGCGAAATCTTTATAACAAATTTAATGCAACTTTTGTCAATAATTATTAAATGTATCTTCTACTAATGTTCTTTTTATAATACTAACATAAAATTGTGTTTATAACCACAAAAGCAAACCATATAAAATGTTTTCATAATTCTTGTATGACCTGTATTAATACCAGCAAAGTTTTTTAAACAATTCCACCTTGTTAAGATTAAATTTTATAAATAAATAAAATACATTTTTAAACATATAAAATGTATTCATAATTCTTGTATGACTTGAATGGTTAAGATTAAAAGTTTCAACATTCACTTTTAATCTTATCCATTAAATTTTATAAATAAATAATATCCATTAAATTTTATAAATAAATAAAATATTAAATCAACACACAATACTAAATCTAAATGCAAATTTGCATTGCAATTGAACTAGCAATTTGTTTGTTATTAGAGCATTCCCAATCGACGTGCTAAAAGGTAAAACAAACTCAAATATAGCCCACAACCACAAAAAAGGCCTCCCAACGGACATGCTTCACGTGAGCTAAAATAAGTTTTTGCTATAGTTGCAAGGCATTTATGCCTTGCACTGTTCATTTGCCATTTCTATTTTTTATTATTTTATCTTCTGTTCCGCTCCTTTCTCTCTCTTCCTTTTTTCCCTTGTTTTTTTTCCTTTGTTCTGTTCCGCTCCTCTCTCCCGTGGCTGTCAAGCTCTTTTTTCCTTTCTTCTTTTTGTCAAGATATATATATATATATATTTTTGTCTTGGACCTCATTAATAATACATGTATTGCTACAATGAATGTTGCAACTTCATTTTTTCTTTCACAATGAATGCTATGGGTAGTTACTCATTCATGAAAAAATTAAAAATTTATCAATGAGACTTATTAAAAAAATATTTAATATATATTATACTATAGAAAATATAGATTATAAAATTTAATAAACTAGTTTTATTAATGATTATATATGGCATATATATATGACTTTTAGAGGAAATAATAAAAAATAAATAAATAATGAATATTTAATTGAAATAGAGTTGAGAACAAAGAATCGGATGTGAGTGTTTTTTAAAATGGTAAGTTAAAATAGAAAAAGTAGGGTTTTAAACTAAATTTTAGCTTAAATTTTAGCATGTCCATTGAGAATGCTCATACACGGCATATACTTCCACTTTGGACCAGACTTTTTACACAGCACACGTTGCTGGGAAAGTGATTTTCTGAGCAGAAGATGTGATCTTCTGAACACAAGGACACATCAATGTGGGTCCATTAAATAAAAAAAACATTAAATCAACTTCTCTCATGGGACACGGCATGGATATACTTCTCCTAAGTCCTAACTAAAGACTTGAACAGTAT
Source organism: Fagus sylvatica (assembly GCA_907173295.1). Classification (NCBI taxonomy): domain Eukaryota; kingdom Viridiplantae; phylum Streptophyta; class Magnoliopsida; order Fagales; family Fagaceae; genus Fagus; species Fagus sylvatica. The sequence continues at coordinate 3,068,963 of OU015766.1, forward strand.
CACTCTAACAGCCAGCCAGCCCAATCTTAGCTGGTTAAAGACGGGCTGATGTGATCTCTTCTAAACACACTTTGTGCCAATCCCATCACCTGAACTGTCCTCTCCTTCGAGCTGCACGTCCCTGCTGCTGTGTTCTTCGGCTAGAAGGTAGAGTCCTCAAGTTGTTTCAGCTACAAAAACCCCCTCAAGTTGTTTCAGCTACAAAACCCGAACTTCCTTCTTCTTCTTCTTCTTAGCTGTCTGCCTCTATGTTTTCTTAATCTTTCTTCCATTCTCTTTTCGGGTTTGCTGTCTTTGGGTTGGCAGAGAGCATTAAATGCTTACAAGACTTCTCAATCTCACTCCATCTTCAGACTTCTCAATCTCACTCCATCTTCACTGCGTGTTAGGTGTCTGAACAGTGGGATGTGATTTTGTTACTGGGCTGTGACCAAATTTTACTGGGTTGTGACCGAAATTTGGTGGGGGTGCTGGTTGTTTTCAATTTTCCTCTTTTGTTCAATCAACTTTGTGAATACGGTATGCTCTCTCTCTCTCTCTCTCTTGTTATTAATTTCATTTCTCAAATTTAAGATTAATATTCAAAACCCTAATTACATCATATTCTATTCAAATTAAATCATATTGACAATTTTAATATTTAAAACCCTAATTATGTTTTATTCAACTTAAATAATATTTTTATCAAATTAAATTCAAACCCTTAATATTACCCTAAGCTTTTTGACATAAACTAATATATTATATGATTTTTTAATAACCTAATAATATAAATTCATATTTTAATACCTTTGCAGCAAACATGTCTTCCTCATCAGTAAATAGTGCAATTAGAGATGGGCTGAGATTTAGAAATTTAGACTGTGTTTGTGGCAAAAGAGCATCAGTTAGGATTTCAGAATCAAGTTTAAACAAAAACAAATTGTATTATTGTTGTGCTGCCAACCGATGCGGTTTCTTTTCTTGGTGTTTGCCCATCAACCAACTAGCTGGCTGTGAAAGAATGGAAGAGATATCACAAGCAACCAGTTCTAAATCCATGGTTGATGCATCACAATTGCTTGATGCATCACAACTGTTACTGGACTTGCATCAACTTCAGTCAGAGATGCGTGGCATGCGTGATATGGTCCAACCAGTACATCGTGATGACATCCAATCGTTGAAGAAGTTGTTAACAATAGGACTTGCTGTAATTGTGGGCCTTATTGTTGTATTATGGTATCAAATTCAATAAATGTGTAGTGTAGTCATTACCACTTTTTGTAATTAGACAATATTTGGTTGAATGAATGAGGAAGCTTATTTGAATGAATGAATGTAGTGAAATGTATTCAATGAAATGTGTTGTGTACCATTTAAAATGTTTATTTTAAATGTTAAGTCTGCCCAGAAATTGTGGACAATTTGCATCAATGTGTGGACATTAATGTCTATATTTTCTTGCAATGGCCATGCAAATTCATGCAATTTGATGCACGTTAGAACACTAAACAGTCACGTGAACAGTAAAATTCATCCCCAGAAAGTGTGGACAATTTGATAAAACTGTGGACAATTTGATAAAAGTGTGGACAAGTTTGTCCACACTTTCTGTCAGATACGTAAACAGTGAACTCTTTCTGATAAAAGTGTGGACAATTTGAACAAAGTGTGGACAATTTTGTCCACACTTTCTGTGAGATACGTAAACAGTATTTATGTGAACAGTAAACTCTTCACAAAAAAGTGTGGACAATTTGAACAAAGTGTGGACAAAATTGTCCACACTTGAAGAGCATGGTAAACAGCATACGTGAACAGTACACGTCAGCAGTAACGTGAACAGTGTTCATATTGGTCTGAAAGTGTGGACAATTTTGTTAAAGTGTGGACAAAATTGTCCACACTTGAACAGCATGGTAAACAGCATACGTGAACAGTACACGTCAGCAGTAACGTGAACAGTGTTGTTCATATTGGTCTGAAGTGTGGACAATTTTGTTAAAGTGTGGACAAAATTGTCCACACTTGAAGAGCATGTAAACAGTATACGTGAACAGTCTACGTGAACAGTATTCATATTGGCCTGAAAGTGTGGACAATTTTGTGAAAGTGTGGACAATTTTGTTAAAGTGTGGACAAAATTGTCCACACTTTCTACAAACTTGGTGCATGGTACCATATTACCCAGAAACCTGCCTTTACCCAGAAACCAACCCAGAAACCTGTTTTAACTTAGCCAATTTCTGCAAACTTGGTTCAAAGTATACCACTAACATAACTTTCATAAAATTACTATATTCATGAAATTCACCATGACCTGAATACATAAAAAACTTAGAATAACCCACTAGCAATCACTCAAATACGTATGCACTTCCATTATCATTGATTGGAACGACAAAATACATTAATTATCCACTCTAGCTAAAAACAATACAATCAATGGGTGTATGTTAATGAAATGAAAGGAGCCTACACTTTCTCTTTCCTCTTGCAAAAACAACAACGCTGAGGATATACAAGATTGAGACGGATCCTTCCATGATACAAAAAAACTAACTACCAACGCATCCTTCCGTAATACAAAAAAAGGAGGATCGTTTAACAAAAAAAAATATATATATATTTACATATATCTAATCAAGGAAGGTTTAAGGCTTGGTCTTCGTTTCCATGAGCTTGAGTCTGTGACATTGACTGTAAAAGAAAACATGGTACAATAAGTATGCAATAACTAGGATTTAATAACCAATTTTTCCACATTACAAATATCTTTACCTCAGACACAAAACTCTGGGAAGGCATTGGATTTGTTAAGTGTATAACTCCATCATGTGAATGTGGCATGGACACTGGATATTCCTACAATACAAAAAAAATATATATATATATATATATATTCAACCATAAGCCCCAAAATAACATCTTTGCTACATATGAATAATAACAGTGCAAATCACCTATACTTACCATGTTTGATGTAGAGCAATCTCCATAAGCACTACCTCCAACCTAGGCCATCCAAACACAATTAAACCAAAATTAATAAACAATAATAGACTAGGATATTAAAAGAAGTGTGGTCTTTTAATTATGTACCCCAGTAGTTGATGTTGAATGAGCAAGATTCCTAGCAACGGCATTGTTCCTTTTCTTCTTTGGTTTTGAAACCGCTTCCTCCATTGATGACTTTAGCCGTTTCATCCTAGGTCGACCCTTACGCTTCACAACCGTAGGACTCCTTACAACTTCAGTCCTAACAACATCAGGAGCAGCTCCAACACTATTCTTTCTCTGAGACGAGGGTTGTTTACCACATGAACGAGAAAAGTTGTCCTTCAAATCAATTAACAACTTTTCTACAACATTAAAATTCTCTACAGACTCAGCCCCTATCTCAAGCACACCGACTGCTAGTCTATGTAACTTCTCGTACCTTTCCAAGACAGGGTTATGTTGTACATCATCTGTACAAGTGGAGACGTAAGTGTGTTTTCTTTTGATATTCTTTCTCCACCTGTCTAGTATATACCTGTCAGGAAGTATAGTCACACGTTGCTGGGAAAGCACAAATAAGGCATGCCTACATAATATCCCCCTAAACTCAAACATGCGACATACACAGCCAACCAAGCATTCAGAGCTATTGAATCTCACTTCAAAAAGCTTCCCTGGGCATGCTTCATCTTCAATCTTGTATTTGACTTCATCACTACCTCTAACAAGCTCATTTACTATACAACCTTGTCTCCCAGCAAATTCTAGTCGCACCCGCTTAAAAATCTCATGGGTGTAAGCTTCTTGGAACTGTTTCTCCATAGGAGATGATGATGAACACTCCAGCTTGCCTTTGAAACACTCAAAATCTGATAAAATCTCTTTTTCAACCTTATTCCGCATTGCTTTCTCGAATTGCTCCACAAATACTTTCAAAGTTGTAGAGCTATGTACATAACCATCAAAAAAGGCATTCATTGATTCCGAACGTTGGGTTGACGACATTCCCGCAAAGAAATTGGAATTGAGAAATGCGGGAACCCATCGCTCCCGTTCCTCATATAACTTGGCCAACCACTCATTCTCCTCAAGATGATGTAAAGTGATGGTATGATTCCATTTTTCTTCAAACTCTTCCACTGTCATTGAATCATGCACGGCTTTAAGCAAATAATGCTTTATATCTTGATAAGCTTCCAATCCAGCAAGCTTCACTGGCAACTTCATCGTAATATGCCAAATACACCAACGATGAACAGTTTCCGGAAAAACTATTTCAATGGCCCGCCGCATTGCTTGGCATTGGTCTGTGATAATGGCTTTTGGAGCAATGTCACACATACTTTGCAACCATTGCCTAAATACCCACACAAACGAATCCGTGTCTTCACTTGACAATAACCCACAACCAAGTATAATAGATTCACCATGATGATTAATTCCAATAAAAGGGGCGAATGGCATATCATACTTGTTTGTTAGATATGTGGTGTCGAACGTGATCACATCATTAAACGATTCGTATGCTGCCCTACTCCTCGCATCAACCCAAAATACATTTCGCACACGTAACTCATCATCCAAATCCAATGCATGGTAGAAGTTAGAATTTTTAGCTTGCATTCTAACGAAGTAATCGTGCAAGGCTTGTCCGTCACCCTCCTTACACTTTAAACGACGTTCCTTTTCAAGAAAGTTGCGAACATCTCTTTGATTATACGTCATATTTTCATAACCCCCTGCTTCAACGACGGAAGCCTTAATACTACTATTTATCCTAACACCAGCATTGTCATTAATCAAGAGTCTCCTTCTTGTATCCGTGCTTATATGCCGATCCGTGCTTAATGCCGAGCAGCAAAATGCCTAGATTTACTAGGACTCAACTCATGGTTATGATCCTCAATAAAACTCAATATCCTCCATTTTTTATCCGTAATATCCATTGAAGCTTTGATCCCAGCTTCACACGCATTTTTTATCGTCGACCTCTTCTTGGAAGGATCATCAACCGAACTACTGTATTTTCCCTCTCGGTTACACTTCAAGTTTACATAAGAAGTCTCACTAAAGCCCTTCTTTTTTCTTGAATTCCTTGTCATTGTTGCAAATCCTTTCGAATAAGCATAATGCTTATAAAATTCAATGACTTGTTGAAGTGAATCAAACTCCATTCCAACCCTTGGTTCAATCACTGAATTCCTCACACTCTCAGGTGTATCCTCCTGCATGTTTCCCTCAACAGGCTGTGGTAAATCCTCCACAAAACTATTACTAGCACCAAAGGATCTAACACCATCCATCTCTTGTGTACTCATGACTGCAACAACCTATAAGCCAAATACCAAAGTTAATTATAACATGTAATGTAAACTCTACGAAATAATTTATCATGTACCAATAATGATATACAACCTAAACCTAAAGTATAACATTGTGACTAATATCAATAACAGAAAACATTCAAACACACCAACACACACTCACTAAAATTATCATTAAAAAATAACAAGATATCATGAAGATGCAGATACACCCTTTTAACTGTTTTCATGTTCCATGTTCTGAAATGAAGCTATTTAGGACTTTTTTGGATTCTTGTACTGTTTCTCAATTGACAAGCTATGAACTTTATATCTTTTTGTAACTATTTTTTCATAACATCCATAGAAACCAACATGTACCAACAACCTATGTAACATCCTTAACATCCATAGAAAGTGTGGACAATTATCTTTAAGTTTGGACATTATTGTCCACATTTTTTGGTAAATGGTAATAACATGCAAGTGAACCCAGAACCAACATAGCAACAATTACATTTGAAAAAACCCATTATCATTAAAAAAATAACATGAAAAAACCCATTAAACATCTATAGCCATAATACAATAATCATGAATATTTTGCTAAACCTAAAACAAGCATAATTTTTTTTTGTTTTTTTCATTTTTTATTACACAAAAAAATATGTACAGATTATCACTAAAAATAAACTTAAATAATATACACAACTAACAAAAAAGAAAAAGAGGAAAAAAAAAAAAGCATACCACGTGAACAGTGCAGTCAATGCACCAGTGCAATGGACCTCCAAAACTCCAAAACTCACGTTAATGCTGCTCCAAATCTCAAATGTTGGTCTCTGTCTCTGCAAAATACAACTGCAGCAAACAATATCTATGCAATTAAGTTTCAATTTGATAAATCTAAAAATCTAGGGTTCTTACATAACTATAAGAAAAGCCTGACTGAACTTATGAAACGGTTCAAACCCTAAAAGTTTCAAATAAAAAAATAATATAATAGGTATGAACAATCAATAGAAGAAATTATAAACATTGAAACACATTCATGGCATTAAAAGAATAAATAGTATTTTACAAAGGGGAATCCCCCTTAGTCTAAGCTAAGGTTTTAGCCTTCCATGAAAAATACTAAACAAAAATCTAAAGAAAACATTGGGGGAGAGAGGCAAAGAGAGACTAAAAGAGAGGAGGCTAAGAGAGAAGAGAGAAGAGTGCTCTCAAATTTGACCTAATGAACCTTTAAATAGGTCTAGAAATCCTAATAAAACTAGAATTTTCGTAGGTTTAAAATCCCAGATTTTTAGGCTTTACTTGACCGCCACGTTTGGCCCATTATAAGTCCGAATTAGGAAATTCTCATTAGACACAAAATTGTAGCCCTTTGAATCAGCTTTCCAGCCCAACTTGAATCGCATCAATCCGATATTTGAGTTGAAAGTTATGGCCCAAATACGAAGACATATGCAAGCTGGAATCCTAGTACGAATTGGACTGCGATTTTTCTTTGATTCCTTGTTTTATTTGGACTCCAATTGAATTGGGCTGACCTTCTTTTGCTTCATTAAGACCTACAAATATAACAAACTAAGTTAACACTCTATGGGATCAATATAACTCACATAAATGGTAAATTTCATGCGATGCAATGAAATTAAAGAATTGTATAACTTATGTGTAATTCAAAGTATCATGCATAATAATCCCATTAAATTCTCTCTAAAACATAGGTAAATAAGTCATATTTCATGACTTATCACACCTCCCAACCTGAACTTTGCTAGTCCCTAGCAAACTAAAAACAAAAATATCAAAAAAAATAAATCAAAACAAAATTAACTAAGCCACTTTCGCTGGCACTCTCGATTGCATTTAGCGTATGCAACAAGCCTTTAAACCCCTAGGTGTCCCTAGTGGACGAGTTGTAGTCTCGTGAGGGTTTACCAGAAGTGATACCCACAAACGCTATGAATTGCTCAATCTTGGTTTCAAAACAAACACATATTAAATCATGTTATCAAATGAGAATATAACATCACACAAACAATGGTTTTGATTCATTAGCAAGCTTAAATAGATCAACTCCACTTTCAAATCTTTAGAAATCTTAACTAAGTCCAAATCACTTAAATTCAAGTAGTAAAACATTACACAAGTTCCTTGATGTGTGAAGTGAAATAACCTATAATTATGGGGTTTTAATATCTTTCCAACATAATAATATAGAACAATGGAATTCCCATTAGATGAATCAACCAGGGCTTTTTTTTTTTTTTTTTTTTTTTTTTTTTTTTTTTTGCGTGAGGACTGTGCAATGTTTAACTTCATTAAGCTTTCTAATTGACCCATGTATCGAGTGTTAGACCAATGACTCCCAAACCAGTTGGCTCAAGGGGCACTAGATGTAGAGACACCTCTAAGAGTTTACTAACTCGAGTCAAAAAGGCTACGAAGCTAAACTAGTCACTCATATCTCAACCATTTGAATTGTTTACCTTTTTTATCAAAGGCTCGCATGGTTTTTTTTTTTTTTGCCAAGGTTAATTACCTAACAAGTCAACCAATTTAATTGCATAACAATTGGATGCATACTTCATACCCCACAAATTACATGTTCGTGCTCGTGCTTAATTCAAGGTACAAGTGTAATAATCACCACTCAAAACACAAGTAATAAAGGGCCATGTTCAAATATCTCAATCAAATAATTATGTGTTGAGATGCTTAAGCTCACTAATGACTTTCAAACCATAGTTCAATGTTCAACAGAATTCTCAAAGACAACATAATAAAACATGTGAATATAACATTATTATCCAACAATTCAAGACTTCATATCTTTTTTTTTTTTCTTTTTTTTTAAGAAGAAAGCATGGATTTCTAACTTCTCAACCAAAGACAACAAGAGGTACATCAATCAATGAATACATTATCCTCCCCCTAACCTAAATCAGACATTGTCCTCAATGTTTAAAATATTTGCATGAATGAAAGATAATGAGAGGCATGCCAATAGAATAAAATAAAAGGAAAAGGGAGTGAAAACACCTGAGATGATGTAGTTATACCCAAGCTACTTCCTGCAAAGTTGTTAGAAAGCCAAGAAAACAAACAAAAAGAAAAAGTATATAAAATATGGTACAATGGTAACATAGACTTAAAGAAAGTCTAGTCATCCCGGTAAACGGGATCTTCCAAGGGAATAGTCTCTTCCTCTTGAACAAACCTCTCTAGGGCTGGTTTAAGTCTTTGGCCATTAACTTTAAAAGTGCATCCATCCCTAGGATCTTCTACCTCAATGGCTCCATGTTCAGAAACATGTTTAACAATGTATGGACCATCCCATCTAGACCTCAACTTGCCAGGGTGCTTATGTAGTCTAGAATTATACAAGTACACTTTTTGGTTTACTACAAAAGTTTTCCTTAAAATTCTTTTATCATGAAAAGTTTTCATCTTTGCCTTGTAAATTCTAGAACTCTCATATGCCTCGTTTCTCAACTCCTCTAATTCATTCATTTGGAGTTTTCTAAGTTTGCCAGCTTCATCAATGTTAAAGGTTAAAAGATTTAATTGCCCAATAGGCTTTATGTTCAAGTTCAACTGGCAAATGGCAAGGCTTACCAAAAACAAGTCGATAAGGGGACATACCAAGGGGAGATTTATAAGCAGTACGATAAGCCCAAAGTGCATCAACTAGTCTTAAAGACCAATCCTTGCGATCCGGGTTAACCGTTTTTTCTAAAATTTGTTTGATCTCTCCTATTGGCTAGTTCCACTTGTCCACTTGTTTGTGGGTGATATGAGGTAGCTACTTTGTGAATGACACCATATTTTGACATTAGAGCTTCAAATGGTTTATTACAAAAGTGAGTGCCTTGATCACTTATGATGGCCCGTGGTGTTCCAAATCTAGACAGTATATGTTCTTTAAGGAATTTCACAACTGTCCTATGGTCATTGTTTTTGCATGCCACGGCTTCTACCCATTTGGACACATAATCCACCGCCACAAGAATGTAAAGATAGCCAAAAGATGGGGGAAAAGGGCCCATAAAATCTATACCCCAACAATCAAAAATCTCTATCACAAGAATAGGGGTTTAGAGGCATCATATTTCGACGAGAAATTGCCCCCAACTTTTGACATCTTTCACATGAACGACAAAAATTATTAGTGTCTTTGAATAGTGTAGGCCAATAAAATCCGCATTGCAAAATCTTTGCAGCGGTTTTCTTGATAGAAAAGTGGCCACCACATGCTTCAGAATGACAAAATTTTAAAACACTAATGACTTCATCGTTTGGAACACATCTCCTAATTATTTGGTCAGGACAATATTTAAACAAGTTGGGATCATCCCAATAAAAGTTACGTACCTCAACCAAAAACTTTCTTTTGTCTTGAGTGCTCCAATCCTTTGGAATTTCACCTACAGCAAGATAATTAACAATGTAAGCATACCATGGTAGGTTTGATAAAGAAAATAAATGCTCATCAGGAAATTCATCATTAATAGGTAAGTGTTCCATGTTATCCTCAAATATGAGCCTTGAAAGGTGATCTGCCACCACATTCTCGACTCCTTTCTTATCTTTGATGATGAGATTAAATTCCTGCAATAATAAGATCCACCTAATTAGGCGCGCTTTAGCATCCTTTTTGGTAAAAAGATACTTAAGTGCGGCATGATCAGTAAAGCATACAATAGGTGAGCCAATCAAGTAAGAGCGGAATTTATCTAAAGCAAACACAATAGCTAGTAACTCTTTTTCAGTTGTGGTATAATTCATTTGAGTACTATTTAGAGTTCTACTAGCATAGTAAATTACATGTGGTTTCTTATCTTTACGTTGCCCTAACACAGCTCCTATAGCATAATCACTAGCATCACACATAAGTTCAAAAGGAAGACTCCAATCAGGTGCTTGCATAATAGGAGCGGATGTGAGCTTGCCAATAAGCTTAGTGAAAGCTTCTTGGCATGCTTCCGTCCAGTCAAAGGGAGTATCCTTAAGAAGAAGCTTACACAATGGTTTAGCAATTGAACTGAATCCTTCAATGAACCTACGATAGAAGCCAGCATGGCCTAGAAAAGATCTCACATCTTTAACAGTTTTAGGAGTAGGTAGTTTAGTGATTAATTCAATTTTTGATTTGTCTACCTCTATCCCCTTGGATGAAACAATATGGCCTAGGACAATTCCAGAAGACACCATAAAATGACACTTCTCCCAATTAAGCACAAGGTTTTTCTCCTCACACCTAGCCAATACTTTGCCTAAGTTATCCAAACAATCATCAAAGGTATTTCCAAAAACAGAAAGATCATCCATGAACACTTCCATAATTTCTCCGACCATATCACTAAAAATACTCATCATACATCTTTGGAAAGTGGCCGGAGCATTACATAATCCAAATGGCATGCGACGAAATGCATATGTGCCAAAGGGACATGTGAAGGTGGTCTTATCCTGGTCTTCTAAGTCAATTTCAATTTGGTAGTATCCAGAATAGCCATCCAGAAAACAATAGAAAGAGTGCCCAGCCACTCTCTCTAAGACTTGGTCAATAAAGGGCAAAGGAAAGTGATCTTTTCGGGTGGCGGTATTTAATTTCCTATAATCAATACACATCCGCCATCCGGTGACAAGTTTGGTGGGTACTAACTCCCCATGCTCATTTTTCACAACAGTGACTCCTGACTTTTTAGGAACCACTTGAGTAGGACTAACCCATTTACTATCAGAAATTGGATAAATGATACCCGCATCCAACAACTTTAAAACTTCAGTTTTTACAACTTCTCTCATGTTTGGGTTTAGTCTACGTTGAGGTTGTCTAGAGGCCTTGACCTCATCCTCAAAATTAATCCTATGAGTACAAATTAAAGGGCTAATTCCCTTGATATCCGCTATGGTCCAACCAATTGCGGTCTTATGTTTTCTCAACAACTCAACCAATTTACCTTCTTGATCCATGTTTAAAATAGAAGAGATAACAACAGGAAAGGTATCACCTGATTCAAGGAATGCATATTTCAACCCATTTGGTAGTTGCTTTAGTTCAAGTTTTGGTATTGCAACACTAGAGGGTAGAGCTTTATTTTCACTTTTAGGTAGCTCCTCAAATCTTGGCTTCCAACAATTGAGCTCCATAACCTGTAAGTCAAGCAAAGAACAAACATTTGCAATATTAGAACCAATGCTAGAGTCACCATCAGAAAAATTTAATAAACAAGAGTCAAGAGGGTCAGAATGATATGTCTTGGTGAATTGCTCTTGCACAACTGCATCTATCCAATTCACTACTTCACAGTCTTCATCTTCAAAGATTTGCTTCCCAATGTTGAAGATGTTCACTTCCAAAGTCATGTGCCCAAAGGAGAGCTTCATCAAGCCATTCCTACAATTAATAAGTGCATTAGCTGTAGCCAAAAAGGGTCTACCAAGAATAATAGGAATTTTAGAATTAGCATGCACAACAGATTCAGTTTCAAGAATGAGAAAATCAACAGGATAATAAAATTTATCAATTTGAACAAGAACATCCTCCACAACACCCTTAGGTGTTTTTACAGACCGGTCTGCCAATTGTAACACCACCATGGTGGGTTTTAACTCTCCTAGACCGAGTTGTAAATACACTGAATAAGGCATCAAATTAACACTTGCCCCAAGATCAAGTAAAGCTTGCTCAATATCATGGTCACCAATAATGCAAGAAATCGTTGGGCAACCAGGGTCTTTATATTTGGGAGGTATTTTATGTTGAATTAAAGCACTAACCTGTTCAGTGAGGAAAGCAGTTTTCTTCACATTTTGTTTCCTTTTCATGGTGCACAAATCTTTTAGAATCTTGGCATAACTAGGCACTTGTTTAATCACATGCAAAAGAGGAAGGTTGATTCTTACTTGCCTTAGGTTCTCCAAAATTTCAGGGCTAGAGTCCAATTTCCTAGAAGTCTTTAGGGCTTGAGGGAATGGGACAGAAATTGGTCTCCTAACCGGTTCATTAATGGTGGGCTCTTCAATGTTATCTCTATTTTCAGTTTGTTCCTCCACAGGGGGAGTAACCACAGTCTTTCCACTTCGAGTGGTGACTACATTGACATGCTCATTATTAGGCTTATCTTGAGAACCTTGAGCCATATATTGACCATGTGGGATATGAGCTTGGGATGGAAATTTCCCTTTTTCATTAACAGATAATGTGGTGGTCAATTTAGACAGATGGCTCCTAAACTCTTTATTATCTTCAACCAAGCGGTTGAGAATAGCATCATGCTTTTGAATGGTTGCTTCATGCTTTTGATTAAATGCATCATACATTTGATTAGCCTTAGTTTGAGCTTCAATGAATGCATTAAGATTATGCTCAAGTGAATTAGATGATGATGATGATGGTTGTGATGCATGTTGTGTGGGATAGGATTGAGAAAAATTCCTTTGTGGCAAGGATGATTGTTGGGGAGAACTAGTGTCATTCTTCCAACCAAAATTAGGGTGATTTTTCCATCCAGGGTTATAAGTCTCAGAATAAGGGGAATAAGGCTTCTTAAAATTACCTATAGCCCCACATTGTTCCTCATAAATCCCTACAAGATTAGGTAGTAATGGGCAATCCTTGATGGGATGTTCATTATGACACACAGTGCATACCTCATGAATTTCAGCTTGGTAGCCTTGCTTGGCTCCAATAGTATCTTTCAACTTTAAGGCCTCAATCTCTTTGGTTAAACTCTCTAGTTTGGCCTTCATGGTATCTTCTTCCTTAAGTTGATAAATTCCTCTACCAGCAGTAGTAGAGGTGGTCCTAGACCTATCTGTGCTCTCAGTAGCACTTGGCCCAATCCAAGTATTTGAGTTCTCAGCAATCTCATCTAGATAATCTATTGCATCCTCAGGTTCTTTTTGTAAAAATCCTCCTCCACAAGAGAGTTGCACAAATTGTCTATCTCTAGGTGTAAGACCCTCATAAAAATAAGCCACCAATCTCCAATTCTCATAGCTATGAGTTGGACAAAAATTAAAGAGATCTTTATACCGCTCCCAAGCTTGAAATAATGACTCATTCTCTCCCTGGATAAAACTAGAAATCTTTCTCTTAACTTGTTGGACCTTATGGGGAGGAAAATATTTCTTGTAAAACTCATGCCCCATCTCACCCCAATTACCTATAGACCTAGGCTTCAAGGTGTATAACCAACCTCTTGCTCTATCCTTAAGAGAAAATGGGAAAAATCTAAGCTTAGCAGTCTCAACAGCATGTTGGGCATAAAAACTATTAATCACTTCCTCAAAAGCCCTAATATGCACATAAGGGTTCTCATTTTCAAGACCTCGAAAATCTGGAAGTATAGCCAAAAGTCCTTGTTTTAACTCAACATATGGTGCATTAGGTGGAAACATGATGCATGATGGTATAGAACTTTGAGTGGGATGCAACAAATCATACATAGTTTTTCTATTCCCTTCATGATTGCTATCTGTGTCATCACCCATTGTGGATGATTTGGGTGAAGATGTTGGTGTATCAAAAAGGTTTGCAAAATATGTTTCAAAAATCTCTAATCTTCCTTTTTCGTTCCTTACCCAAGTGCTCATACACAATGTGATGCAGACAAATAACTAAAGTAAATGCAAAAAGAAAAAAAAAATGTAAAACAAAAATAAGGGAGAATGGAACGAGGTTACCAATAGAGTAGATTCCACCGGTAATCTTTGTTCCAACGAAGTTGTCTTTGAATGTACCGAAACTCCCCGGCAACGGCGCCAAAAATTGATGTCGGGTCAATTTTGATGAGGGATGGATAGTATAGTAGTGAAGAGGGTTGTCGAACCACAGGGAGATTGGAATTCAAGAGACACTTTTAAAACGGTAAAAATAAAGAAAATAATATTTTGAGGTTTGTAGAAAACTAATAATTAAAATTAAGAAAAATGCAATGAGTAAAAATGCTTAGACTTTAGGTTCATCCACTTTATAAGAATACTATAAATTCAATTTTACCATGTCATAACTCAATTGATGGTTTCTCATCCCAAACCATCAATCGGAAGATTTGCAATAAAGACTTTATAAATAATTCTAATATAAATTTTTCTAAAGATTGTCCATTGATTAAAGCATGAAATCGATAACTACACTAGAAAAATCATAAGACGACGATATACTCTCAAGCAATAACGCAGCAAACAATAATATCTAATGCAATTAAGGTTTTGTATTTGATAAATCTAGGGTTCTTACATAACTATAAGAAAAGCCTGACTGAACTTATGAAACGGTTCAAACCCTAAAAGTTTCAAATAAAAAAATAATATAATAGGTATGAACAATCAATAGAAGAAATTATAAACATTGAAACACATTCATGGCATTAAAAGAATAAATAGTATTTTACAAAGGGGAATCCCCCTTAGTCTAAGCTAAGGTTTTAGCCTTCCATGAAAAATACTAAACAAAAATCTAAAGAAAACATTGGGGGAGAGAGGCAAAGAGAGACTAAAAGAGAGGAGGCTAAGAGAGAAGAGAGAAGAGTGCTCTCAAATTTGACCTAATGAACCTTTAAATAGGTCTAGAAATCCTAATAAAACTAGAATTTTCGTAGGTTTAAAATCCCAGATTTTTAGGCTTTACTTGACCGCCACGTTTGGCCCATTATAAGTCCGAATTAGGAAATTCTCATTAGACACAAAATTGTAGCCCTTTGAATCAGCTTTCCAGCCCAACTTGAATCGCATCAATCCGATATTTGAGTTGAAAGTTATGGCCCAAATACAAAGACATATGCAAGCTGGAATCCTAGTACGAATTGGACTGTGATTTTTCTTTGATTCCTTGTTTTATTTGGACTCCAATTGAATTGGGCTGACCTTTTTTTGCTTCATTAAGACCTACAAATATAACAAACTAAGTTAACACTCTATGGGATCAATATAACTCACATAAATGGTAAATTTCATGCGATGCAATGAAATTAAAGAATTATATAACTTATGTGTAATTCAAAGTATTATGCATAATAATCCCATTAAATTCTCTCTAAAACATAGGTAAATAAGTCATATTTCATGACTTATCACTTCTCATAACGGCCCGATGGTATGTGCTTAGCAATTGCCCAGAAATTGATTCGTACATAAGGTAAATGCATCATTAAATTATTATTTTTGAACATCACTTGCATATTACTTGATAATGAAGAAGGGCACTTATATGTACTTATTATGTAGTGAACATCGTGTGGAAATCCAAAGAGAAGGCACTATTGACATCGATCATAAGCATGAAGTTGAATTTGAAAGTTGGTTCCGAAATTGTATATGTCAGCGTAATGCAGTGAATGTGTCCCAAGAATTATATAGTTTTGCATGTGGACCTGACTCTCAAGTTTCATTTTTTAAAGGTTGTATTATGAATGGTGTTAGGTTCCACACAAAAGATCGTAATCGAACTTGTCGTACCCAAAACAGTGGTATCACTGTTCCGGTTGAACATGAATCAACGACTATTAACTACTATGGTGAGTTGAGAAACATTTTAGAATTACATTACATGGGCAGAAAACAAGTGTATCTATTTGAGTGCGATTGGTGGGATATTGGGAATAGAACGGGAATGCAAAAGGATGAGCATTTTATGAGTGTGAATACATCTCGTACATGGTATGAATCTGACCCATTTATCTTAGCATGCCAAGCTTCACAAGTATTTTACTTGAATGATACCAAATTAGGTAGTAGTTGGAAAGTGGTACAAAATATGAGTCATAAAAACATATATGATATTCCAATAGTACCAGAGGGAGAGAATGAAGAAGATGATGAAGACAATAGTGTTGGGGAGAATGCACATGTTCAACAAGAAATTGATGAAGACTCAATTTCGTTGCATAGAGATGATGTTCCTGCAGTAGAATTGGAGGCAGATCAACTAAAGGAATTAATAGCTGTTGATGAAGTATTTGTAGAACTTGATGGAAGCACGTTCTTCAACGATGACATATCTAGCAACGATGAGATAGAGTCAGATAAAGAAGAGGAGTCACCTAGCAACGATGAGACAAACACAGATAAAGAAGATGGAGTCACCTAGCAACGATGAGTTTGACCTGTTTGATGATGATATGTGATGTATGTAATTAGTGTAGATCTAGTATTCTTGTTTACATTTGTTTACATCGTTAACAATATTTTATGAATTTTTTTAATTAAGTTATCTTGCTTTGTTGACATCGTTAAATGTTTACTTATCATTTGCTTACATCATTAAGTTGTTGATATTTCGAGAATTCTTTTATGTCTTAATTCAAGTTCTTGTGGTTATTAAGATCCATGTATTCTTACTCAATTGTTATTGTGGAAATTAGTCATATTGTACAATGAGTAGAGGACGAGGATGAGGACGAGGACGGACAAGGACAAGGACAAGGACAGGGACAAGGACAAGAGCATGTATGGCAAGACATGCCATTGCATTTCACTAGTCAAGAAGAAGAAACAGAGTTAGGCTCGGAAATGCCTCCTCCACCTAATGGACAGCTACATGAGATGGTTGACTCCACGCCTCATTCATTTTCGCAGGGAGCCCCTAGTGCATCTTGTGAGTGAAAATATAGTTTAGTGTAGTAATATATTTTATTGTATAAATTGTGAACATATTACTTTATCAAATTGGTATTGACTATGTTATTTTATTTTGTTTAACAGCTACTACGTCCAACAAACGAAAAAGAGGTAGAAATAAATGCAAAGAGTTCCAAAGGAAAAGGGCACTTGGGATCATCCCTATAACCATCCCTCCAAATACACAGGGAGTCATAGGCCCTAATGCTTCTACATTTACTACAAGGGTGGGGTACATAATTCGAGAGTATGCTGAGTTCCATCATATGTCTTGGACTAAAGTCCCAGATGATCACAAACAAATGTTAAAGAATCGTTTGGCAGTGAGTTGTCTTGTTTGAGGTTAAGTTAATTACTACATTGTTTGTAAAAGTGTTTGACCATTGTTTTTTTTTTCATTAATATGTTTCAGTGTGATTTCACCTTGGACTTAAATCGCATAGAGGATAACAAATGTTTGGAGAAGGCATTGGGATATACCTTTAGTAACGCTCGTAGTAAGTATAGTAAGAGATTCATGAAACTTCCCCCAGATTTGGAGGCGGCAAAGGCTGATATTCCAGAAGACTTGACAGAGGAGAAATGGCATAAGTTATGTGATTTATTTAACGACGAGAAGTGGAAGGTAAATCATCATAAGCTATTTTTTCAACTAATTTGAATACAAATATAGTTTGATATGATTTGTTATTAGCTCGAGTGTTAATGAATTTTTTTTAATGACATTTGTTAGGCCAAGTCCAGCCGAAATGCGAAGAATAGAGAGAATATGAAATCCAATCATACTTGTGGATCTAGATCATTTATTTCTTCTCTTGAGGAGGTTGCAACAATTTAATACTATATTATTATAAACATGATCCTAGTGCATACATTCTGATTATGTGTCTATTAATTGCAGAAGAAAAAAAGTGGGCAAGATATTACTAAAATTGAATGGTATAAGATGGCTCGCACGAGGAAAGATGGCTCATTTGTGACTCCTTTATGTGAAGAAAACTATGTAAGTAACTGATCTTTACACTATTATTTTATAAGAATAATTTAGATAATGTATAAATAGTTGATTTATATGCATAAATTATTTAATTTAAAATTTATGTTATTTGTGCAGAATTTTAATGCTAGAAAAATTAACTGATGAAGAGGTTCAACTCACTGAAAAAGAAATAATTGAACAAGTGCTGGGGACAAGGCCTGGATATGCTAGAGGGATGGGAAAATTTGTGATACCTACCCCATCCTCTTCTCGTTCGTATCATGCGACAGAGGTTAATAGTGAGTTGGAAACTTGCAAGCAAGAATTGGCTGAAACAAAACAACATTTGACAGAAACAAAGGAGCAAATGGCAGAAGCAAAGGAACAAATAGTACAGATGGAAGAATCGCAACGCCAACTATTGGACACACAAAAAGAAACACAGCGCCAGTTGGAGGAAAGCCAAAGAGAAACACAGTGCCAGATGGAGGAAAACCGAAGAGAAAATCGAGAAACACAACGCCAGTTGGAGGAAAATCAAAAGGAAACACGACTTCTTATAGAGCGTCTAATGGCTAGTCGACAGTGATTTTTCAGGTAATTCATATAAAATTGCTACATGTAGTCACATATTGGTTCATCTTAGGATATGTTTGTGTAGAGGTTGTGATATTTGTTAGTTGTTGAGTTACGAATAGATAAACTTTAGTAAATCAGCAGACTTCGTTTGTTAGTATCTATGTTAGTGTGTATGCTATTATGTTGATTTTCTTCATATTATTGTTTTAGAGATTTATCATAACATTAACTTGGAAATAAGATTATATTTCGTGGTTGGACTATAGATTGTAGATAGCATTTTTGGTAATTTGGGTATGATTGGTGGAACTTTGAGAAAATGCATGACTATAGAATTCTGGTACCAAGTGTATCATAGTTAAATGAACAAATAGTCGCTTGCATTTCTTTTTTTCCTATTCCCTTCCAAGGATTTCTCATATCTGGTATCTTAAAGTCTTTATAAAGAAACCAATATTATTATTCAATTTTATTTTTTAGGATTTTGGAATGTGAAGTGAATTGAGGTTACGGGGATACAGTTGTTCTTGTCATTAAGTATTCTATTTTCTTTACTTGAAACCTTGATTAGGACAACTATGCCAATTAAGAGAGCTTTGAAATCTACATTGCTAAATTGTTGAATTGGGTACTAATTGGTTATGTTTCCTTTGTTGAATAGTTTTGGTTGTGAAATATAATTATAATTTTGAATGTCATTGGAGCTGGGATTAGATAACAATTTATTATTGTCCTATTTAACTGTTAGAAAATGACACGTGGTGTTGTTTTTAAATTAGGAGATTAGAAAGACAAAGCATGTTATCAATTGGTATACAATTTGGTTTTGTAACACTATGGTTAAAGAGAAGCTCATTTTATTCTGTTTGTAGTCACTACTTCGAATTATGAGTGAGGTCAATGTCAAGCTAATGTTTTGGGTTTGCTTTTGTCTATTTTTTTATTATTCAGTCTGTGTGTATGCTATTATGTTGATTTTTTTTCATATTTTTGTTTTAGAGATTTATCATAACATTAACTTGGAAATTGGATTATATTTCGTGGTTGGACTATAGATTGTAGATAGCATTTTTGGTAACTTGGGTGTGATTGGTGAAACTTTGAGAAAATGCATGACATAGAATTCTGGTACCAAGTGTATCATAGTTAAATGAACAAATGGTCGCTTGCATTTTTTTTTCCTATTCCCTTCCAAGGATTTCTCATACCGGGTATCTTAAAGTCTTTATAAAGAAACCAATATTATTATTCAATTTTATTTTTTAGGATTTTGGAATGTGAAGTGAATTGAGGTTATGGGGTAACAGTTGTTCTTGTCATTAAGTATTCTATTTTCTTTACTTGAAACCTTGATTAGGACAACTACGCCAATTAAGAGAGCTTTGAAATCTACATTGCTAAATTGTTGAATTGGGTATTGGTTATGTTTCCTTTGTTGAATAGTTTTGGTTGTGAAATATAATTATAATTTTGAATGTCATTGGAGCTGGGATTAGATAAAACTTTATTGCTATCCTATTTATCTGTTAGAAAATGACATGTGGTGTTGTTTTTAAATTATGAGATTATAAAGACAAAGCATGTTATCAATTGGTATACAATTTGTTTTTGTAAAACTATGGTTAAAGAGAAGCTCATTTTATTCTGTTTGTAGTCATTACTTGGAATTATGAGTGAGGTCAATGTCAAGCTAATGTTTTTGGTATGCTTTTGTCTATTTTTTTTATTATTCAGTCTGTGTGTTTATTTTGATTTTTGGAAGCTATTTAATAAGAATTGTCATAAATTTAATTAAGAATTTACTTTGGGTTTTGTTTTTATTTCAGGGAGAAGAAATGGTTCGTGCCCACATATCGAGGGAAGCTGATTCATCTCAATGCAACAAGTTTGAGTTTGATTAATTAGAGATTTCATATCCTCGTGAGGATGTTTATTTAATTAGTTGATGAGACAATATTTATGTTTTAATGTGATTGGGAATAGATTATGAAATTTAAACTATGTATATGATGGATTCTATTTGAATATTGTTTTCTCTTTTATTCGAAATGTTTATTGATTATGTAGATGTTATTGTTATATGATCCAATAGTTGCATATGATGATGTAGAATTGAATTTTTTTTTATTTCTTATAAGGTATCCATGTAAACACAGAATAAAAATTTTAAAAAACAAATCTAAGAAAAGTAAAAAATTATTAGCAATGACACAGTGTTGTCGCAAATATGTACCTATTAGCGACGATGTGTGTTGTTGTTGATAAGTACCTATTAGCAACGATATTGTGTCGTTGATAATTGTTAATTAACAAATTAGTACCTATTAGCGACAACATTATATTGTTGCCAATAATTACCTTTTAGCAACGACATTATGTTGTTGCTGATAATTACCTATTAGCGACGACATGTGTATTGTCGCTGACAATTACCTATTAGCGACGACACACTAATGATTAACTATTAGCGACGATGTATATGTATGTCGCAATTAATAACGTATTAGCGACGAGTTATAAACTAAGATTATTTGGTTTTTGCAACAAGAAAAAATCAATATTAGCGACGATACTATCGTCGCTAATGGTATCATATTAGCATCGACAAAATATCACTACAAAAAATCGAATAGCAACGGAGCAGACGCAACCACTGTTAGCAGCGATATTGTCGCTACAAATAACATTAGCGACAACTTTTAAAGCATCAACAACGACTTTAAGTTGTCGCTGAAGACGAAATTTCTTGTAGTTTGAGTAGGTAAAATTGAAAAAGTAATTTCTTAATTATGCTATAATTTACTTAAATCGGTGCGGATGCTTAACTTTAACCTTAAGTTGGACAATGACATTCTATTTATCAGATTCTTATGATTGAGGTGGTAATTATAAGATTTCAAAAATTTGAGTGCAAATTGCAGCGTACCTCATAATTTAGGGTAAATTTTTGCAATTAACCAAAAAAAAAAAAAAAAACAGTGCATACAGGTGTGAATTATGATTGGTGATTTTAAATTTTAGAAATGATTTTAAGGTTATTATATATATCTTATTATATTTTCTATATATATATATATTACTTTGATAATTAAAGCAGCTCATAGATGTGTGATGTACCTGGACCCTTGTTTAGGGGGAGGGGGGTCCCTAGACATTGTCCATTTACATGTTAGTCATTTAGGTCATGGACCATTAGATGGTTCGTGCAAAGACCAAAAATTGGGACACATGAAGCTTACACTTGTTCATTAAAGAATGACAATAAATGAAGGGGTTTTGGACCCTTTCCTTTATGAGGAAGTTGATTAAATGACTCAATAATTGATGCCATACAAAACAAAATTGAATAAGTTAACGTCTAGCTACTTAAAATAAGTTAAAGTCCAAGCTACTTAAGACTTTATGCGATTATTAATGCCTTACGAAACAGTGATCCATGCTTGATTGACTATGGAAATATCATCCAAGATGCAAAATCTCTAACTTCATCTCTTTCATGAGTGTCTTTTGTGCACACCAAACACCAGGTAAACTCAGTAGCTCATCATATTCTAGGTCGTAAATCTAAGGATTTGTTTGATCTAAATCAGTGGTTTCATAATATGTCATTTGATATTCAACTTGTTTTGAATTTAGACTGTTGAAGTTTTTCTTTTTAATATATGAAATATTTTCTTCTAAAAAAGAAAAAAATTCTCTTTGATCTCTCTATTTATATGTGGATCAAATGTAAAACCATTCTGTGAACTTTCAGTAAAAATCAAACCGATTCATTGATTTTCTAATTTAAAACTAGAAAAAACCTTTTAAATTTTGTAAAATACTTTAAGTGATCATTCATTTTAGAATATATTTTAATACAAAATTTGGTTAAACTTAAATTTAATTAAAGATATTTTTATAGATATTTTTGTGAAGAAAGAAAGAGATAAATTAATAGAAAATAATCGATATTTTCAGAAAAGGGTCCCAGCCGTAGCAGTGAGCAGTCGGCACCAATAATTGATTTCCTCTCTGGACTGAACTCAAGCTGGTCTGGCACCACTCACTCTCTCACTCACTGTCTCCTTCCTTCTACTCTCTCTTTCTCTTCAAACTCAAACTCCCCGATCCAACACTCCAAAATTTCTTTTCTTCCTGTAACACTCCAAACTATGCATTAACAGAGAAAAACACACACAGAAACAAAGCATGTCCATAATGACAATGGTTCCATTGCTGCTTTACCTCTCATTTCTCTCATTCCCAGTATTCTCTACTGCCAAAGATTTTTCATCTTCATCGATATATGAAATCCTACGAGCTCATGGGCTCCCAATGGGCCTACTGCCAAAGGGTGTGAAAGACTTCGACATCGACGAGAGCGGGAGGTTCCAGGTTCACTTGGATCAAGCCTGCAATGCCAAGTTCGAAAGCCAATTGCATTACGACAGAAACGTTTCGGGGACTCTCAGCTACGGTCAGATTGCTGCCTTATCTGGTGTTTCAGCTCAGGAGCTCTTCCTGTGGTTCCCGGTCAAAGGTATTCGGGTCGATATACCCAGCTCAGGATTGATTTACTTCGATGTTGGCGTCGTCTTTAAGCAATTCTCTTTGTCGCTTTTCGAGACCCCGCTGGATTGTATGACGTTGATGACTCTGCTGGATCCCACCCAACTTGGGACAGTTTTTAAGGTTTGCTTTCATTCTTTCTTGTTTCATGTTTGGATCGTGTGATTCGATGTTATTGAAGAATTTTTAAGTTTTTCTTTTTTGAATTACGAATTTAAGGATCATTCAATTTTTAAGATCTTGCTTTGTGTGATCTTTAATGTTCTTATTATAGATATGAGATATCCTCTTGAAAATTGTCAAATTGAAAAGCTTGTATTTTTTTTTTTTTACCGTTGGAACTTCATACTTAAAATCTATGATTGAAGTAATATAACTTTCACTTAGGTTCACAACAGGTCATCTAAACTTATTGTTTGTTTAGTAAATGGTAAAGTTACTTTGTGATTGAAATTTTTGTTATGCTAATATGCTTTTTGTGTGTGACTAAAGAACTGTCATTTTAATTTTGCTTGACTTATATGTTCTGATGCTATAAGAAAGTTATGCGGTTTTCTATGGCAGAGTCAATCTGGGATGCTACGGTATGAGCTTGATCGGGAAGATTTTGCGAGGGATGTTGTGTAGACTGTGAGGGAGAGAGTGGTGTAAGTTGTGCGGCACATGGATTCTTCCATTCCCATTGTGAATGTCTTTGGAGAGTCTGGATTAGGGGTTCTATGCTTCCATCCAGTGTGCTTGCTTCCGTTTTTCTTCCATATAGATAGTGCAGAGTCTGCAAGAACTAGTTAAGACAGCTCCGGTCTATGAGGATTGATCGAGAGGGAAAATAAACAAGGCGGCGATATCATAATCATCGGATGCTTTTCCTACAGAAGATAAAATGAGACAGGACCATCTAGTCGAGACAAATTCAGGTGATAAATCTGCAATAAGTTTTATGTTTAAATTTATCGTACCGGCAATGTCAGCATGGGTGTTGTATTAAGTCTTTTTGTTTTTCTTTTGTAGTATAATATTTAAATGATGAGAATCACATGGTGATCCTGATATAAAATAATCATGAATAAAAAGCTTCCATGCTGTAATTTTGCTCCAATTCTTTCTACTATCGATTTTGTAAATTGCTTTGCTTCTATTTGACATCTCTGCTATTATTCATTTGTTCCTCATTTTGGCTTAAAATCTATTGTATGATATCAACTTTGAGTAATGGTTCAAGGGTACAAAGGAGTGAGATAATCAAAACTTCTTTTCTTGCTATCTCTTTTTCTTTTCTAATTGGTATGCACCACTTTTGTCGAGGCACTTATACTTGCAATGTTATGCTCAGGTGTAAAACTTGAAGGACTCTGTTTCCATTGTCACAAAGTTTGAGCAGAAGGTTTGAATGGTGATGGTTATTAGTGTAGATGTCTACAATAAATTTTTCATTTAGAAGTCATTTCTCACAATCTTGATTTTTCTTTTTTGGTCCTTTTCTCCCCCCTAGTGGTGTGACTAGGCAAGAGTACTAAACATAGTGAATATTTATTCAACAAGTATAATCATTATGCTCTATAGATTTGCGATGGAGTAGTTGCATTTTTTCATGAATGTTAAATTTTTGAATTCTTGTTCTTTGATGTTAACTTTATTCTTTGGCTATTACTAGATAAAATGATATATCACTACTTCACGTTGTTCATCATAGATTAGAGCCTAACCAATTTCTTTGATTCTCTCTTTGGAATTAAGGCATGTTATTTTACACTTCTACATTGTTCATTAACTGTTTTTTTCCCCCTTTGTTTTTGGATTCAAAAAGGTTGACATGATTACTAGCTTATTGTTGCCTTGAAAGTTTGTATTTCTTCTTTCTTTAGTATAGAGACTGATTGGGATTTTAGGGGTTGATGTGAAAATTTTGCGGTATAAAAGACCCAGCCATGGTATTTATACCCTGTTTACATACTCTAACCAAAGGTCTAGATAACCTAAGCACTAGGAATAGGGCTTTCAATCCCAGCTGAGTATTGGTTGCAATGAATCCAGATGCAGACAAGCATACACTAGATGAACTTTTCTTGAATGTGCTGGGTGCAAACCATGCTTTGCCCATATAGGTTCATACTCAACTTTGCCCAATGCAAAGCAGAGGGATTGTCTTTTGCCTTTAGTCATGGTAAAGCAAGCCCAAAGTCCCCAAAAATTCCTTCTGTTTAATGGTTGCTTTTGTATATTTGAACTTTCATTTATTCTTTAGCAGTTTGGCTGCCCCACATTCACATTAAACACTCCCAAAGTCATATAGATTGGACTAGCTGTCATTATCTTCTCTTCAGGAATTTATCCATATGTCTTAATCAGATTAATGTACCATTCCTTTGCCAAGGGTATCAGTGCTTGTGCTTTTTCTAGCTAAGATGGTCCATATAAGTAGTCTGGTATCTGTAAATCAAACAATTACATTTCTTCCTGTTCAGCTGCTTTAACCCAGTGTGTTTGACTGAACTTTTGGAAGTCTGTTTATTGCATTTATAAAAACTTTCTCTCTATTTTTAGTATGTGCTTTGTTCAAGCATGAAATTTCTGATTTTTTTAATAGAATTCAACAGTCATTAAGTGGGTTGAACTGGCTTGACTCATCTCTTGGCCGGTTCGAGTCTGGTATGGTTTTGTACACATGTTTCTCTAAGCTTGATGGGATGAAATTATTTGATAATGTTGTGTCATTGTTACATGTAAGCAATGAAGTAAATGGGAGTTGGCAGGGCTTGTTTGATCCTGAAACATCCCACATGTAATGATTCCCAGGATGTTATTTTGACCAATGACCAGCATACATGTGGTACTTTCGGTTGTGTGGATAAACACATGCGTGGTTCCAGTGGACCCTTTCCTCCCAGAAGATTAAAAACACATGTATATAAGTACTAGTCACTACCAAGAGTAATCTCTAATCTAATACTCCCAATCTTTGTTATAGACTTATGGTATTTGATCATTGCACGGACCCAGCTTGAATCCACTTTAGAGACAAGAAGGTTATGTTCAGTAAATCATGATTTGGTCATACCAAAGAAATCATGATTTTGTTTTTAGGCTACAAAAAGTTTTAAAGGACTACTCATGGGATTTGAGCGCTCACACTCTCCTCATGCAATAAATATCTTATGAGCCTATTTTATGGAGCGGGCCACTCATAGATTGTGGATCTCATATACTTGTGGGATCCACACCTATGAGTGGCCAGCTCCATGAAGGGAGGCTCATGAGATACCATTCCTCATGGGGGAGAGGTGGATGTACGCTTGAGCCACGGGGCTTGATGGTAACCAATAATAAAAAATAAAAACCATGATTTATTTGGTCACTATCATTTAGACCATTTTAATTAATCATCTTTTTGGTTGGTGATGAATCATAGAAATTATATATGTTTGCACACAATTGTTATCAATAGTTCAAATCTATGAGTGGATACCCATTACCCACAAGAGGTGCTTGGGGCATTGGGGTTCGAATCCCCATCCTACTCCCCTGCTTACCAATTGTATAAGTTACACATCTTTTTCAAACCATTGATCTCTAAGAGATTTTTTAATGGTTAAAAAAACATCATTAATATATTAACTTTCATATTAGCTAATTTCATTTATATTAAAACTCTAATGACAACGTTTTCAAATTAAACCAATTGTAAGGAGTTTTTAAATTAAAACTCTAATGAGAGCGTTTGCAAAATGGATATCTTGTCTCTTTCTTAATATTATTTCATTAAATTAATCATCAAGGTCAAATTAGGCACTTAATGCTCGAAACAACAGTTGAACCATTTGATACTATATCGGGAAACGGTAAAACTTAAGTATGGATTTTTAGATGTTGTACCTTAGATTTTCTAAATAAGTTCAATTATTTATTTGTGTGTAATCTTTTGTAAAGATAATTAAATTCAATCATGTGGTATCAAGAATTGATCAATGTAATTATATGGTTAAATTTAATTGGAAAACATATGGTTAAAAAAATTGAACCGGATTAGACATCGGTTCTCGATTCAACCGGTCGAACCGGCCAGTCCGATCCGATTTTTAAAACCGTGGATACAACACCTAAAGAACTGATTTAAATTTGACCATCACAAAAAAACTGTTTAGTGTCATGAATTTTTTTTTTTCCTTTTCTTTTTCAATTTTTTTTTTGTAAGTTTCCAAGTTTTCTTTAACAAAAATGTTTGGTTACATATAATAACAAAAAAAATTCGGAGTGTGGTAGAAATTTTAAAATAAAATCTCTCTTCGGTCAAAATTTGAATTATTTAAGTGATAAAAGAAGTTAAAAAGTCTGTAAGAGAGATGATTA
This sequence comes from Fagus sylvatica, assembly GCA_907173295.1. Taxonomy (NCBI): domain Eukaryota; kingdom Viridiplantae; phylum Streptophyta; class Magnoliopsida; order Fagales; family Fagaceae; genus Fagus; species Fagus sylvatica. The sequence continues at coordinate 3,096,341 of OU015766.1, forward strand.
ATTAGGAAGGAAGAAAAAGATACGGGTGGGTACACATGGGCAAAACCAACGATTTAAAGAACTAGTTGCATTGTAATTCATTTTGTTCTTATGAGTAATGCTATAGTAATAATTTATTTTACAATCAAACTTTTAGAAACAGACATGTCATTCTATGTGAGGCAACACATCAACAATTAAAACACAAGTCAGCGTTAACATTGAACATTAATAAATCATTATAATTTTAAAATAACTAAATCTGGAAAAGAAAAAACAAAAAACCCATCACTCACCAACTCATCGTCGGCGCCCACCAACCAACACTCTTAACTCTTAACAACGACGACGATGACAACCACACCACCACCAACAACAGCACCACGGTTCCAAACCCACAACGCCAAGGGCGTCGTCCCCATGATCCTCTTTCTTCTGCACACTTTTCCTTCAAATCACCGCACTCATTCTTCTTCACTCTTTCACGTAAAATGGTCTTTCAATTTCAGACCCACTCCCAGCCGCAAAAGCACCCACCATCAAAGCAACAATCCCAGCAAGAGACCGCATCATGGACTTCAGAAAACACAAGGGCAAAATGTTCCCTTCAACCTACCTCAAATAGGTCTCCAATAACCTCCGAGCCTGTGACTTCAAGGACTAGGCAAAGCTAGTAGACCAAGTCCTCCAAGACCCAATTTACAAAGACCAGATTGAGTGGGAGTTTGCTGAGAACCTATTGAATGGTAACAATAATGTTTCTTCAAGAAATGGGTTTCGGAGTTGTTGGAAATAAATGAAAGGTTTGGTTGGGATAACAAAGATAAGGTTGCTCAGAGCAAAATCAGTTTTGAGCTTTTTTTAATTTCCTAAACCACCTTACCCTCCTGCAGCAACTGTTGCTAAACCAGATTTAGTTATTGGGTGGGTGCCGGCGGTGTGTTGGTGGGTGATGGTCTTTTTTTTTTTTTTTTTTTTTTTTTTTTTTTTTTTTTTTTTTTTTTTTTTTTTTTTTTTTTTTTTTTTTTTTTTTAATGTTAAATGTTAATGTTGTTTAATTGATGTTGTTTTTAATTGATGATGTATTGTACTTCCACTTAGGATGCCATGTCAGTTTGTAAAGATTTAATTGTAAAATAAAATAAGTTGTGTCTTTAACATTACTCTTATTATTATTTAATTTTTTTAATAAAAAAAATATTATTATTTATTTTTTAATGTTTTGATAGATATTTCTCTTTTCATATATATTCAGTTTGTCGTGTTTGCAGCTACAAAGAACTTTGTTTATTAATTTCAATAATTTTTTATGGAGCTTCAGATTTCTTTAATTTTAATCATTATTTTTCCTAAAAAAGTTTCATTGTTCACATATCTTTTGATAGATATTTCTGATTCACGTAGTTCAGTTTGTCCTGATTACAGCCACAAAGAGATTTTTTTTTTTTTTTTAATAATTAATTTCTATGTTTTTTTATTTGCGTCCACAGAATTTCTTAATTTATTAGTATCATTGTCTTTCCAACAAAATTTTCAACGAAGGCATATGACAATTGACAATGCTTCATTACCAAAAAAAAAAAAAATCAAAGTCAGCATCAGAAGAAATGGACATGAGGCAGTAGTACCATTCTTTTTTGTCTCATTAAATTTATGCTTTTTAATTGTTTCACCTAGAGAGATTTAAAGATCTGCTTGAATATGTTCTCCAAAAACTATTTTCGAAGCCTGATTTTTTGGGACAATAAATAACATACATAAAAATTATATTTTTTAATTAAAAAGAAAAAAAAAAGGGATTGGAAACTCGGAAATAAAAAACAATTTAAAAAAAGAAAAGAAAAGATGGTGTGCATGCACAATAACTGCAATTTTTTTTTTTCAATCTTTAGCCTTAACCATAACTATCTTCTTCTCCAACCTCCACTACTATATTGTGCACTTATGTAGATAGGGGCACGATTCTTGACATGAAAAACGTTTTTTCTTGGAAAAAAGTTTTTAGAAACTTAAAATAAATAATATATGCTTCTTCCAAACTAAAAACTTGGCTGTGAACGTGACCAATCAAACCAGTGTATGCAATTATGAAAGTGCAATATGAAGATCAACAAACTGCTGCCTTTTTGGATGATTGAACCTGTAGGAGGTCAAAATAGCTCCTCCAATTTATTTTTGGGATCGGAACCGCATGTTCGGGCTTTGGCGTGGTTGGGTAAAAAGGGAAAAATGACACCGGATTTACCATAGTTCGGCCAATGAGGTCTACGTCCACTTAGTCTTTTCTTACTCATTATTAGCCATCATTACAATAGAGTGGGGAGGCCTTTATATAGGCTACATGGGAAATAGGAAGAGAGGTAAACAAGTAACTGAGCCTAACTTAAATGGGTTAGGCCCTAATATACAATGGATTGGGCTTTTTGAGCCCTAATACAATTTGACACCACACAATAGCCCCCCAGTTTTCGCTTGTCAAATGTAAAGAGGGAAGTGGAGACTGGATCTAATCGGATGCGAGGTGAGGCCTTGCAAATTGAGCTTAGGTTCTTGGGACTAAAAGTGGCCCTTAAGGCCGAGCTTAGGTCCTGGAGACCGAGATCGGGTCGTGGAGACCGAATGAGGCACTAGAGGCCGAGATCGGGTCGTGGAGACCGAATGAGGCACTGGAGACTGAACAAGGTCTTTAAGGCCCAAAAAACACGACGTGTGAGTCAATTTTGTTGGCTTCTCACTTTTATATAGGGGAAATAAGCAATTTTTTATAAATCATACATAAGTTTTTGTTCGTGGCCATTGGAGCCATTCGGTTTGAGGCCGTTGGAGCCATATTCAATACGCTTTTGGTTACTCATTTAGCGTCTTGCTTGTTTCGTATTCGTACTTATTTCACACTCGTTCTTTTGTTTCAATTTTGTTAGCTAAGCGGGTGTTCATAGCCTATGCTTGGGTAGAACCACACCTATCACTTGTTAGTCATTCTAGTCCTCAGCACTTGGTAACCTCAGAGGTTGATCGAAACCTGAGTCAAGATAGATTTTGAGCTTTCGCTTGCCAGTCATCTTGGTTCTCAGCACTTGGTAATCTCAGAGGTTGACCGAAGCTTGAGTCAAGCTAGATTTTCTATACTTGCCAGACATCCTGGTCCTTAGCACTTGGTAACCTCAGAGGTTGACCGAAACCTAAGTCAAGTTAGATTTAGAGTTTCCGCTTGCCAGTCATCCTGGACCTTAGCACTTGGTAACCTCCGAGGTTGAACCGAAGCCTGAGTCAAGCTAGATTTTCTATACTTGCCAATCATCCTGGTCCTTAGTAGTTGGTAACCTTAGAGGTTGACCGAAGCCTAAGTCAAGCTAGATTTGGAGCTTTCTTTTGCCAGTCATCTTGGACCTCAGCACTTGGTAACCTCAGAGGTTGAACCGAAGCCTGAGTCAAGCTAGATATAGAGCTTTCGCTTGCTAGTCATCTTGGACCTCAATACTTGGTAACCTCAGAGGTTGAACCGAAGCCTGAGTCAAGCTAGATTTAGACATTTCGCTTGCCAGTCATCCTGGACCTTAGCACTTGGTAACCTCAGAGGTTGAATTGAAGCCTGAGTCAAGCTAGATTTGGAGCTTTCGCTTGCCAGTCATCCTAGACTTCAGCACTTGGTAACCTCCGAGGTTGAACCGAAACCTGAGTCAAGCTCGATTTGGAGCTTTCGCTTGTCAGTCATCCTGGACCTCAGCACTTAGTAACCTCAGAGGTTGAACTGAAGCCTGAGTCAAACTAGATTTTCTATACTTGCAAGTCATCCTGGACCTTAGCATTTGGTAACCTCACAGGTTGACTGAAACCTAAGTCAAGTTAGATTTAGAGCTCCCGCTTGCCAGTCATCCTAGACCTCGGCACTTGGTAACCTCAAAGGTTGATCGAAGCCCGAGTCAAGCTAGGGTCCCTGCTTGTCAGTCATTTTGGTCTTCGGCACTTGGTAACCTCAGAGGTTGACCGAAGCCTGAGTCAAGCTAGGGTTTCTAGTACATTATTTTTGGAGATTTCATATCAAGGATATTATTATTGAATTTAGTTAGTGCAGTCTGACACACTTGTAAGACAAAACTTTATGGGTGCGCGACCATTGTCACGTGTAGAGCTCATACTTTGAGTTCGGGGCGTGACACAACCATTCGACTTCTGTACTTGCCAGTCATCCTGGTCCTTAACACTTGGTAACCTCAGAGGTTGACCAAAGCCTAAGTCAAGTTTCTTCAAGCTTTAAATCCTTCAAATTCTGAGTGTATTCGCAACTGTGTTGGCCCTGCGAAGCATTTTCAAGAAAATCAGACAACCCCAATGAAAGATGCAGTTAGATAGACAAATGAATCACTGCATTCATCAATAAAGTGAAGCGTTGAGTAACATAGAGTCGTTGATTCCAAGCAAGTTTCCATGCAAGTACATGTGCATTCTAGAAGGCATGTTAAGTCATGTGATATGATCCATGTTCCATATATAAACTATTATGCTATATACACAAAAAATGCATCAAAGCCTGCAAAGTAGGACTCCAAAGAAGTAGCAAATATCATGACAAGACAAATCAAAACATTGATCTGAACAAATGTCTTAAAGTTTAGGAGATCCAACTTTGTACTTTGTAAGTAGAGTCTGATAGTTGTAATATCAATTTAAAACCTCTAGGTTATCGTAATTAATGGCAAGAGTATATTAATGCTACAACACAACTTGTTAACAATTTCTAGCTCCATATTAAAATATGTTATAAGCATCGAGACTTCGGTGGAAAATATTAGACTTAATCGTTCTACCATAGAAGGCACGCATCTAAAGACAAAATCAAGTCTAGAATGTGCATAAAAAATTCGAGTAGAATTTATCATTTTCTGCATGTAATCTCATAGATTCGACGTGCTAAATAAACACTTTGCATGGAATGCATGTCAATGCAAACACACATAATAATAGCTATTTGCAAAAAATATTTGCATGGGGAGTTTTGCATAAACGGCACGTCCGTGTGTAATAAGCATGTAAGTGTTAACATATTTGAGAAAATATAACTACGCGTTATAAAAATCACACGTATTCCCATCATTTATCATGTCATAATAATGATCATATTTATATAAAAACAATTGGGTGGTTAATCATTAAGAATTAACCACCTCCCACTGCGAACAAAAAAAAAATGAAAACAATTTCATTTTAATTTTTAAAGCCTTAGCAAGATTGTCGTTTAAATTCCACGATATTTATATTTCAACCCAAAAAATAAATATTAAGACTATGCTTTCATGCTCGTGAACGTAAAACCATTATATAGATCATGCATTTAGAATGACATTTTATGAAACAATTATAGCAAATCACTAATTAAGGAAGTTGCATAAAAAGCAAGTAAAGTTAAGAAAACTTAGCTTCGAGGCGAGGCCATAAAGGCCTTGAGGATGAATTTGGACCGTAGAAAAGCCCGTTCCGTCTCACCAAATTTTTCCTTTTTTTTTTAGGCGTGCCTTGTGGCATGATGACGTGGTGCTTGTCGACGTGGCATGTTGACTAGAGATTTAGGGCTGATGTGGCGAATCTGTGGAGTGACATGTGGTGCTAGGCGTGTGCCGGCCATGCATTGGCGTGTGTAGCGCACATGCAGACACGTGCTCGCGCATTGGAGAAGCTATCGGAGCGTCGCCAGTGCGTGGCTGATCCGACGGACCCGATTCTTCAGGAAATCAGCAGATCAGTCGATGAGGAGTGCCGTGGTGGCGCAACTTTGTCAAATCGGAGCTCGGAAGCCCTCGATCTGGGCTTCGAAAGATGCGGCAGCGCAGGGCGCGTGAACATTGTTGCCGGAACTTTCTCCGGCGCTTGGAGGCGCGTCACTTCTCCAATGGAGGCTTTTCCATTGTACAACGATAGATTGGGAGACGATCTATCAGTTGGTGGTGGTCTTGGTCCAAGCAGATGCCTGGAACGCCGATTTCGGAGATTGTGGTGGTGTGTGGGCGGCTAAGCTGAGAACTCCAATGGCGCGTGAGAGCGCGTGGAGGCTCCAATGACAACGATCTTTCAAGGTTTTGTAGATCGAGCAACGATCTATCCAATGGTTGAGGTGGTTGCTCGATTGGATGCTTGGATGCTCGAGTTCCGAGGTTCACTGTGCTTGGCGGAGCTTGGAAGCTCGGAAATAGCCCCCGTTCATGCCAAAACTCCGGGAAATGCGGTTCCCACAGACGGTGCCAATTGTAGGAGGTCAAAATAGCTCCTCCAATTTATTTCTGGGGTCGGAACCGCATGTTCGGGCTTTGGCATGGTTAGGGAAAAAGGGAAAAATGACACCGGATTTACCGTGGTTTGGCCAATGGGGCCTACGTCCACTTAGTCTTTTCTTACTCATTATTGGCCATCATTACAATAGAGTGGGAAGGCCTTTATATAGGCTACATAGGAAATAGGAAAAGAGGTAAACAAGTAACTGGGCCTAACTTAAATGGGTTAGGCCCTAATATACAAAGGATTGGGCTTTTGGGGCCTTAATACAATTTGACACCACACAGAACCCAAAAAGTCGATAACATGTGAAGTCCACATGATTAATCATGTCAGGTATCCAAAAGAGAAAAACTTGGAATCCCTACCACAATTCTTCGCTCCCATCAGGCCATCATAGAGGGGAAGAAAAAACACACACAAACACAGCCCAAGACAGCAATAAAAGTTTGGATAAATTATGCTTTACCTATTAGAAATTTAGACTAAGTTTAAATTGTTAATATATGGTTTAAAAAGTTAAAAACTTTTTCCCAATTGGCATCTAATTGTATTTAGGATTATAAAAGAATCAAACTATTCATTAACATATCAAGCTTAATTAACTCAATAAAAAGCTTGTTTATATTTGTTTGTTTATAAATAAGCTAAGCTTGAGCATAATTCTAGCTTTGATTAGTAAACAATTAAAAATCAAGTTAAGCAAATTATTTTGTTCATGAATAAGTTGTATATTATATGTGTTAATTCCACTTTGGAAGTGAAAGAATGAATTAGACAAGGGTCATATTTAAAGGTTCACTTGATACTTGATGGTTCGATTAAGCGAAAGGCAATTTTCTTTAGTTTCGCTTGAGTGAAAGAGGTAGTTAGAATTTTTGAGATTATCTCTCTCTCACTGCTCTTGTCCTCTCCAAGAAGAAGAAAAAAAAAAAAAGCTTGCCACCTGGGGTGCGGTAGCCTCCATGGCTGTCGTGCCCCTACCCACCTCTTTTTTTTCTTTTTTTCTTTTTCTTCTCTGCTTCCTTTCTTCTCTTTCTTTTATCTTTTCAAAGGGTTCTCCTCCCCCCTTTTGATACTTCCTTTTGGGTAGTTCAAAGAAATGAAGGTTTCTCTCCCCTCCTGTAGGGGTTTTGTCCCCCTTTGTGGGAGTTTTTTTGTTCACTTTGGTGTGTTTTTTTTCTTTTGTAGGTTGTTGATGTTCTAGATCTGGAGCCGTTGACTCATATCTGGACTCTTGGTGTTTTTTTTCCAATTAGATCTAGTATGTCCTATTCAAGATCCGGCCTTTTTGTTTCTTGGGTTTCAAATCTGCTATTTTTTTACTTATATCCGAATCTTGTGCTGTTCTGGTGTGGTTCCTCTAGCAATGTTAGGACTGTTCCAAACTTGACCAAATGTTGTCGTCTCCCTGACTCAAGCATGATATCAATCCAGATGCTGTATTCAAATTGCTGTTTATCGGCCCATGGCCCTTGCCATCGCCAATTGCTACTCCAACTGCTGTGTCGAGTCTGTTTTCTTTAGTTGTTTTAAGCTCAGTAGTTTGGTTATGTATTTTCTTTTCCCTGTTCTTACTTGTGTTGTTCTGGTCTGTAGCTGAACTTGTAAATAAGTTGTTATCTTTACATCTGTAATCTTAGCTTCATAATATTAATAATGATGGAATAAATAAAGTAAAAACAAGAAATAAACTGGTGGATTCTCGTAATGGTATTTATCACTTGAGAAAAAGAATATAACGTAAGAATAATTGTAATGGTTAACAGTTCTATTTATTATAGAACTGTCAACAATTGCAACTCCTACAATTACTCAACTGCTAATAACCACCAAACGATTATTAGCAGTTATTTGGATTTCTCTATTCTCAAGGGAATAGCCAACCACCAAAAAGGCTAGGCTATGATATATGAGTGTCCACACTATTATGGTGTGATCACTCTTATACCTTCATCTCCCACTTGATTACACTATAAAGTGAAATCGCATGAGCTAGTCGGTATGTCAACCTGGTACCAATAATAATACTCCATACCAACTCTCATCTGTATAAACCATACAGATCGGCATCAGAAGATGACTTAACTATTGTGTGCGCACTTCCTTGTCATCCATTCTAACCGCACCTATCTTCGTACATTATCATACCGATATTGTACTCCTGGCGACTTTCAAATTACTATCTTTCAAGTGACCGACATCAATCTTTATGGATGGGAAAAACAGTCCATACCCATTCCATCATTAACAACTTCAGCCGCATGTATTTAATAATACATCGACCTGTGCTGAAATTTTCACGAGTACTTCCTAGGCTTTCCTCAAGTGACCTTATCAGCATATTTCACTAACCAAGCGTGGATATCATCCAGTTCACATGATGCATATTAATAGACTTTACAACCATGTGATCTGTGACTTCCCATTCCTATTAATGATTCTCTTGAAATTATTCCTGACCAATATTTTACATTGCAAGAGTTGCATTTGATCGTTCTCCTAGGCATCCCCAGGTCCATCCGATCTTGCGGAACCATGTAACTTAACTGAATTACCTCTTAGTCCCATACCTGTTACATGTACTCTGAATTGGTTCAAAGTCAATCATTTGGTCATGGGATTGGCCATTATTTCAGCTGAGGGAACAAAATGGACTTTTATTTCCCCCCTTTCCACTATATCTTGAATATAGTGATATTTGACGTCAATGTGTTTGCCTTTCGAACTATTTGCTCCGCTCTTAATCAAAGAAATAGCGGGCTTATTATCGCAAAACACATTTACCAGTTTATCTTGTATATCAAGTTTCAGATTATCCACGAAACGTTTGATCCAGACCGCATTGCTGACTGCTGTGTTGCATGCAATATACTCAGCTTCCATTGTGTACTTAGCCAAGAAACCGCTGTTCTACCAAACAAGAACACATATCCACTGGTAAATTTTCTATCATTCGTGTCTCCAGCAAAATCAGCATCAGTGAATCATTTTATCTCTAATGCATCTAGTCCAAAGCATAATTTCATACTTTTAGTCATTTGGAGATACCTGAATATTCGTTTCACTGCTTGCCAATGCGCCTTGCCAGGATTGGATTGATATCTGCTTACCAATCCTACTGCATAACATATATCTAGTCTTGTGCTCATCATTACATACATTAGACTGCCCACAGCTTGGGGCATAAGGAACAGCTATCATTTCTTCAAGTTCTGTCTTATTGGTTGGGCATATAATTTTGTTAAGAATCGTTCCTTTGGAAACAGTTGTGCTCACTGGTCTACAATCTTCCATTTTAAACCTCTTGAGTACCTTTTCCAAATAATTCTCTTGATCCAAGTATATTAACTTTGAATCTTTATCTCTAGAGATTCTAATTCCCAAGACATAGTTTGCAGGGCTATGTCTTTCATTTCGAACTTGGATCCTAGACAAAACTTAGTTTCCTTCATCATGTCAGAAGAATTACTGGCTAACAGTATGTCATCCACATAAAGCGACAGTAATGTCAATTTCTCTTTATCCCTCCAGACATAAACGCAATGATCCAGAGGACTCATCTCATAGCCAATATCCAATATCGCCTGATGGAACTTCAAATACCATTGTCTTGAAGATTGCTTTAATCCATACAATGATTTCTTCAGTCTACAAACTTTTCCTTCTTGGCCCTTTATTTGAAATCCATCTGACTGATCCATGTAAATTTCCTCTTTTAAGTCCCCGTTAAGAAAAGCAGTCTTAACATCCAGCTGATATAGTTCAAGGTCTAGTCTTGCAGCAACAACCATGATTATCCGAACTGAAGCAAACTTGGCCACTGGTGAATATGTATCCACAAAATCCACACCTAGTTGTCAAGTAAATCCTTTAGTCACTAACCTTACCTTGTATTTATCCAAAGATCCATCAGTTTGTATTTCTTTTTCAGTACCCACTTGCATCCAACAGGGTTTCTACCTGCAGGCAATTCTGTTAAGTCCCAAACCTCATTTTTGGATATTAAATCCAATGCCTCATTCATTGCCTTAAGCCATGGTTTTGCATAATGACTTTCCATTGCTTTCGCAAAATTTGCAAGATCATCTTCAATAGCAATAACTTTGCTTTCCATTAGATAGTAATCTTTTAACATTGACGATGGTTGCCTTTGCCTTTTTCTCCCACTGTCATCAGCATCTATACTTGGCATTACAGGTTCAGGACTTGTTCATTTTCTCCCATTATTTTCAAAATCTTTACAGAAAAATCTTATACATGAGGATCTGATTCCTCAGATTCTGCATGAAGTAACTTCTTGATTTGTTCCATTGGTGTGATTAACTTGGTATCTTCAATGAATATAGCATCTCTGCTTTCAATTAATCCTTTATTCGAGTGGAAAAATCTATATCTGCTTCCATTTCCCACATATCCAATAAACTTGCACTCCCAAGTTTTATCTGTATGCTTGTTTCGTAAAGGCTTTGGTATGAGTACATGTGCTTTGCAACCCCACACTTTTAGATTAGTCATGTCTGATTGGTGTCCAGTCCAAATTTCAAAAGGTGTCAAAGATTTGGACTTTGTCTTGACTCTGTTCAAGATATATGCTGTAGTTGATAAAGCTTCCCCCCAGAAAACAATTTGAAGATTAGTATAAGCCATCATAGATCTCATCATGTCCATGAGAGTTTTGTTTTTTCTTTTTGCAATTCCATTTTGTTGTGGCTTATAAAGCATAATGTATATGTGTCTAATTCTCATTTATTTACAGAACTGGTCAAAAGCCTCATATTCACCACCTCTATCATTGTTTAAGCTTTTGATTGATCTTCCCAATTGATTTTCGACTTCTAATTTAAACTCTTTAAATTTCTCAACTGCTTCTGATTTGTATTTTAGTAAGTAAATATATCCGTATCTGGAATAATCATCTGTGAAAGTAATAAAGTATTCCATTCCTCGATGAGTTTTGGTTCTCAACGGACCACAGGTGTTAGAGTGGACAGTTTCAAGTAAATCTGATGATTTCCAACGTTTTGAAAATGGTTTTACAGTCATTTTTCCTTTTATACATGGTTCACATGTATGAAAATCATCGAGATTTATTTGAGGTATTAATCTAGTTTTACTCATTCTCATCATTTTCTGTTTATTGATGTGGCCTAAACATAAATGCCATAAATAAGTATTATTTAAAGCATTTGACACATTCAAATAATCAGAAATGGAATCTTTATTATTATCACACTTGAGTAAATACATACCATCTACTTTCACACCAAATACAGATAGATCACCCTTACTAATAAACACACGACCAGACTTCATCTTAACTTCAAAACCTTTTTCGTTCAATACAGGGACAGAAATTAAATTCCTATGAATGCTAGGCACATATAACACATTATTCAACACAATGACAAAATCACCAATGGAGAATTTGCACCTACCTTCTCCAAGGAGATCACTGTAGGTGTTATTCCCCATGTACACTCTGTGTTTGCCTAGTTGCTTCTCCTTGAGATCAACGAACAGTTCACGATTCCTTGCAATGTATCTTGTGGCAGCAGAATCAACCCACCAAGATATTGAAGGAGACTCTATGACCAAGGCTTCTGCAGTGATGGTCATGGCAATCTCCTTGCCTTTGTTCTTGGGTCTTTTATTCAGTGGACAGTTGATCTTGTAATGTCCTCTTTCACCACATCGATAACAAGCATCTCGAGGCTTGTTTTCTTGTCTCAGTTTCTTTGTCCATTGCTTCTTAAACCACTTGTGCTTGAATTTGTACTTGGGCATGAATTGAGTTGCATGTGAAGATTGTGCTATCATCAAACTACTTTATGCATTATCTCTCTTCCTTCTTTTCATCATATCTTCCTCGAACATCAACAATACAAGGAGTGTAGTCATTGCAAGTTCTTTGCATGAATGCGTCAAGGATGTGACTACATGATCCCATGATGGAGGACAACTGTTTAGAACAGCAGTCACTTGCATTTTGTCTGAAAGAGTGTGTCCAGCATCAGCAAGTTCTTTTGTAATGAGTTCCAATTGGTTCACATGATCTCCAACAACGTCACCCTCATTCATCTTGATATTGTTGAATTTATCCAGCAACAATTGTATTTGAGTGTTGGAGTGACACCCATATTTCGTTTCCAAAGCATTCATCATTTCTTTTGCTGTTGGCCTTTCTTTTAATAGAGAGATGATGTTGTCTTTCATATGGTGTAACATTGAAGCTTTTCTAAATGCATATCCTCGTCCCACTTCTTCCTTGATTTTTCAGTTTTTTGGTCGTCACTTTGATCAGGTTTTGTTGTAGACAAAGTATATAAAGTCTTATCATGTGTTAAAAGATAAGATATGTGACGTATCCATGTTCTATAATTAACTAGCGTATAACCTGTGCAATGCACGAAAAAAACTTTATATAAACACAGAATGTGTATATGATCAAAATATATATTTAGAATTATTTTATGGAAAATATGTTTCATAAAAAAAATAAAACTAATAATTACAAATAGATGAAATTGCACCAACAACAAAAAATAAAAAGAATTAGATAGTGTATAATAATTGAGAAAAATGGTTATCTTTAATTGATAAAACATAAGATAAGTTAGAATCAAGCAAAAAATAAAAGATTACCTTAGTCCAATTGCCTCTTAGATCCCCTTGCATTCATATAAATGTACAAAACTTGTACTAGATTACCATTGTTTAAAACCCCTTGCAGGTAGGGGTGGGTTTGGGTCGGGCAGGTCGGGTATTGGGCAAAACCGTTGTCCGTCCGTAGAAAATAAATTAACGGATAATCCGTCCGTTAACCGTCCGTTGATAGGTTCGAGCGGTCGGGTCGATTGAGTGGGTTTGGCGGGCGGGTGGTCGGGTTTAAAGAATATGCAAGTAGGCTTTTTTGGACTTTTTTGGGCTTGCAAGTGCACTTTAAAAATTCAGTCCATATCATTGTTTTGGACTTTTTTGAGCCATTTTAAAGCCAAATCAACAACTATATGTAATTGGGCATACTAATTTAGTTTTTTTAGCCATTTTTTTACTATTCATTTAAACCTCATTATTTGTTAACTTTTTAAACCATTGTTATATATAAAAAACCAAACATAAATGCAAGTATGCAACAATTCCTAAGCACATACAAATACAAATACAAAAAATCAATTTCATATTAACCTAAATTACCAACCAACTAGGCAACTACCAAGCATGCTAAATAAATAATTTCTACCCTAATTTAGCAAGCATACAAAACAACAAATACAAATACAAATTACAATACAAATAAATATATATATATATATATACATATATATTTATTTATTTATTATTTAAATAAATATTGTCGGGCGGGCGGGTATCCACCCGACCAAAATTTCAAAATCCGTTATCCGTTCGTTATCCGAATATTTAAAATATCCGTATCCATATCCGTCCGTATATATGCTCACGGACGGACAGACGGACGAACGGGTCGGCCGGATTGGTCAGGTGGGTCGGGTTTCACGGTTTTTTGCCCACCCCTACTTGCAGGCATATAAAAGTACAAAAACACAAAAATAAAAATAGATCATGATAGAAAAATAAATAAATAAATAAAAGAAAGAAATAGAAGAACAAAACTTGTACCAAATAGATTATACAAGAATGAGGAACCTTCAATTTAACGTGCACTATTTATCTTCCTTCTATCAAGGAGTATGTCTGTTCACCAAATGATATCTTAAGTGATTGTTCACAATACCTTTTCACTAAAATACTACTCCTAACACAGTTACATTACAATATTCTTTATCTATTACTCTTATTTAAAAATAAATAAATAAATGGTGTAGATTTTTTTTTTTTTTTTTAAGATTTGTACAACTCCTATTTTAGTAGTAGGACTGTAGGAGACTTATTTTAAGCTTTTTATTAAGATATCTTTTAGTAGTAGGAGACATATTTTAAAGAATTTGTTATTATCTGTTTTTATTTTAAAGCATTTTATTATGATATTTAAAAGCATTTGGCAAGAATTAAATCAAACCACCTAAGAAATTTAAACAACGCATCACTTCAGAAATTTAAACCACTTAGGAAATTTAAACAACGTATCACTTCAGAAATTTAAATGATAGATAGACATGCCACTTGTCATGATGTAAGATATTCTAAGTTTTAATGCTATTGTCTTTTACTTTTATATATTATATAGATTCCACGAAGAATCAATGGAATTTTTAGTAATTATTGTTTACACAATTTTGGAGACAATATCACAATACAATAAATACTTTAATACAACACACCACACTTTTAACTATAGCAAACCACACCAAACTATAATTTAATAAATAAAACACACCAAATTGAAAAATAAACACACTAATTATGCTTATGGATAATAGTGCCTTCCCTGATGCTTGTAGGGATTCCCACAAGGATATGCTTCATCACCACGACTTGAATCAGAATGGTAAGGATTCTTCCAAAATCCTTGACTTGATTGAGAACTTTCCCTCTTTTTGAACCTTTTGTAGCAAAAATGAGGATTTGGATACTCTCTAGAATAATGCTCCTTGCTATACAGGTCGTAACGGTGCTTGAATGGCCCAAATCGGGTTTCAAATGGGCTAGAAAATCCCAAATTAGGGTTTCTAGTCCAAACCCAATTAGAATATCAACAAATTTGATCAGGGGTGCGGGTCAAACCACGGATTTGGGTAGGGGCACTACGGGTCAAAACCACGGTTAGGGTCGCGTTAGAGAGTTAAAACACGCGGGTCGCGCGCTCCACGGGTCGGGTCGTCTTGGGCACGTGGGTTGCGCATTTGTGCTTGGTCTCCACGAACCAGGTTGTGCGCCTGGGCTGCTAGATCTCCACGAACCAAGTCGCGTGCCTGGGTTGCTGCACGGGCTTGAAAAGCGGACTGGGCCTGATTTGGATCACAGGCTGGTGTTGGATATTTGAAAGAAAACTTCTGAAATTGTATGGGTACTGTTTTGCGGGTTGTGAATCTGATCCGTGGACCTATTCTATACCCTTTAGCCTTTAATTGATTTAGATTTGGCCCCTTCCCTTTAATATTCCAGAAGTCTCTTTTCCCCAAACAACGTCTTCTTTGCCTAAGCCCCAAAATTTTAAACCTTCTTCTTCACGTAGCGCACGCTCGCCTGAAGAACAAATTTGAGCAGTATTTGGTAATGACTTGTTGTGCAACGGTGAAGAAGACTTTTTGGCCTGAATATTTTTGCACGACAGTGGCTTGGGCGAGATAGACTTGCGTAGTGTTGGAAAAACTTTGGGTGCGTCAGTGAGATCTCCAACACACTGTCGCCTTCGTCTTCTTCGTTAGGATTTAAGGATTGATCACCAACGCTTCCAGAACTTTCTGAAAAGGATCCGCCTCCAGTATTGTCGTTCTTTTCCACAAATTCTTTGACTTCACTTGGAATTTCACTAAGAAGATTTTCCACAATGAAAATATTTTTCTCACTGTGAATATCTTCTTCTTTACTAGATTTTTCAGAAAATCTCTTCCAATATTTTTCTTCTTTGTTGTAGAGATCTCCAAGTCGCTCCAAATTTCCGGTATAGCGCAAACCTCCAACGGTGACTTGAAATAAATTATCTTTTGGAAAAACAATTAAGCGATGGTGATTATCACTTGAGAAAAAGAATACAACGTAAGAATAATTGTAATGGTTAACAGTTCTATTTATAATAGAACTGTCAACAGTTGCAACTTCTACAATTACTCAACTTCCAATAACCGCCAAACGGTTATTAGCAGTTATTTGGATTTCTCTATTCTCAAGGGAATAGCCAACCACCAAAAAGGCTAGGCTATGGTATATGAGTGTTCACACTATTATGGTGTGATCACTCTTATACCTTCAAATAAATAAGTGAAATCATTTGAGGCTTTAGAATTCTGCAAAAAAAAAAAAAAAGTGCCTTAAGTGACAATTTACTGTTTCTAAAGGCAAGTAACTATCTTAAGTAACAATATTTTGAAGGTTGTGACTCTTCAATAGTAACCTTTCCATTGTGTCTTTCGTTGCCTATTATAAGTTTTATATTAAGTATTTTTTTTTTACATATATATATATAAGAAAATTCTAGAATTCTCTATATGTAGAATTCAGACTTTGTTGTATATTGGAGATAATTTGATAGGAACCAGGTAACAACTCTCTTTTGAGTGAGGGAAAATATTGTCTTAAAGACAACGATTCAACGCGTCTCAATGCTAATATTTTGTGATTTTTCCTTTTCCTTTTACTCCAATTTCTTAACAAATTTTAGACAATATTTCAATGGAATAAAGATATGAAATAGTGGCTTTTAAAGTTATGAACCTTGAACGTCTGAGTCAAAAATACCATAATACTAATAATACAATTTAACCTACATATCATTGGAAATACTATAGAATTTCTAGGCATACGTGATACACCCTCTTTCGTACAAGAATTGAGAAGTATAAGATAAATGATATCATTTCTTAAGGATCCTTTGCAAAATCGAGAAACTAGATAAAAACGACACTCGACCCTTGTTCAGTACTCACAGCGTCCGATCCTCACACCCCATATCAAGTGTTCCATATGCATTCTTTGAATTCCCATACTCACATCTCATCCTCATTAGCCACTAGATAAGATAATCTACAAAAGTAGATGCTGTCATATGAAAGCACTTGAACAGATCATACATATCAGACCAAAAAAAGGAAAAGAAAGCGTAAAGGATCGAATCCCACATATATCTTTGTCTCTCTCGAAGTATAAAAAATAGTGCACATGACATGTATTACCCTTTGTGATATATCCTTAAATCATAATACACTTTATTTATGTTATAATTTAATGGGTCGGGATGGACCCGAGCCCATGATCCGCCCACTATGGGTTGCGGGTCCCATTTAGTCATGTGATAAAGATAACTATCCATGATTTGAATTGGATCAAATCATAGGATAGTGGGTTATCAAATCCCTTAAAAGAAGGGATGTGCTTCTATCTAATATATTATATTCTCTGTGAATATAATTAATATACGTAGAGAAGACCATATAGAGAGATAACAACTTATACTTTATACAGAGAGAAAGGTCTCTAATTCACTAGTGTGAGACTCTCAACAATCCACTAGAACAAGGTTGAACACGAGAGCAAAGAGGGATTCATAATTCAAGAAGAAAAGCAGTGTAACAAGCCAACCAAATCGATTCGGGTCTTCCGCAACAAGTAAGTATCTCAAACCTGGTTATATGATATATGATTTACATTGGTATCAGAGTTATCGTTTGGCTTGCTTTGTTATTTTTTTGATGCTATGATATTCTTTGATGTTATGTTTTATTGGATTAAACCATTGTTAAAATTGTAAAGTTTTATGTAAAAAAAAATTATAGGGTTAAGATCCTATGAGTTATAGGAACAATCTAATAAAATTTCATGTAAAACGGATTAAAGAATTAAGAGAAAATTTGATATAAAAGTGTTGAAAGATCAATTTTTCTCGGAGCAATTTTTAAAAAGTAATTTTATTCTAAAGGAATAGAAAAGTACTAATGTTAGACCAAAAGTGATTTGTTCCAATTGCTCTGGAGTCTAGTGTTATAGTTTTATTCAGGTGCGGCTAATATGTAATATCATGGTTATGTTAACATCTTTGGATCTTTCTTCATGATTCATCATGAAAGAAACAATTTGAAGCAATTTCAACGGTTACCTACAGTACACCACTATACAATATCTGTTGATAATTGTTAACTTGTTATACAGAGAATAACATTATACATTTATAATGTTAACAATATCTAGAATGCCATGATATAAGTTAGTGGTACACGGCGTATTTAAAAAATAAATAAATTGCAGAACATATTTAGAAATTGTTTTATATGTTTCTATATATATGTAGAGCAAATATATCATTTTCCAGATTTATATTAGAATCTAAAATTTCTATAGTATTTATTGTGATTAAAAATTATAGAAAATTGATTAAAATTTGGAAATGTTAGTGTAGCAATTACAATCTTTTTGAATTGATTGAAAGCATGATATATGTTGTCTTTTGCTTGCTACCCTAAATGATATTTGGACCTTCCCATCCATTAAAAGACCAATATTTTTATTGATATGCAAGCATATTAGTTCTAGGATTAATGGATGGGCAAAATTGACAATTTATGTAAGCTTATGTTCTTGTATGCGTGTATGGCTTAAGAATATTCCATGAGATATAATGTGAAACGTGACATCCACATTTTCCCATTTAAATTAATGTAAATTAGATCCTTTTGTAGTTGGGATTATTATTTTATTTTTTTTGGGAATGTAATTTAAATTATAAGGTTATATTATTTTAAGGGAAAAACTTGTAAGGGTGTGTGTTTCACGCCAACATTATACGTGGAATATTCTTAACATAAGCTAAATTGTCAATTTAGGAATCCACATGGGATTCTTGCGCAATGAATGTTGTATGGCGCAAACCAATGATGCATGATTATATATTATCTATTAATATACAATGTTATGCATGATTATATATTTGTTAATATAATAAAATGACAAATATTAGGCGAGGTCCTTATACCCCTTATATATAAATTTACTCAAAAATTTATTAATAAATATATTCTCATTCCACATATTTTGGGAGATGATTCCGAGCCTAGCAGAGTTTTGATCTCAAATGTGTAGAAAGATAATATTTATTAATTAGATTTTCGATTAAATAAGAGAAAGATGTGCAAAATAACTAATAAGTTGACCCTTTGTGAATTGAATGTAGAAATTATGGCAGCCAAAAATGTAGTAGCTGATCTAACTAGGGGTGATAAATTAACTGGCAACAATTATGACATCTGGCATAAGAAGATTCAGTATCTTCTTAATGAGCAAGAGCTCCTGGAAACTTTGTCCAGTAAAAGGACTAGACCTGAAGATGGGAATATGGCCCAACATAGACGTGATTTGGAAGCCTACCAGTCTTGGTTTAAAAAAGATCGAAGCACGCGTTTTACTATGCTAAGCAGCATGCACGATGATTTGATTGGAGAGTATGAGACTTTCCAAAATGCCAAGGACATGTGGGACCAACTCAAGTTTGACTTCGGTGGTACATCTACCACTAGGCTAAGGAGCCTAGTCCTCAAGTTTGAGGTGTACCGTAAGGATCCAAAGCATACGATGACTGAACATCTTAGAATGATGTCTGGGATGATTCGTGACTTAAAAGCTGCTGGAAATGTCCTTACTGATGAGCAACAAGTGCAAGCTGTAATACGATCCCTTTCTGATTCATGGATTAGCATGAAACAAATCATGACCCATAATGAGAATATCAAAAACTTTGCTGATATATCTCATCATGTGGAATTGGAAGCAGAGCGCCAAGAGGCGACCAAATCTGCAGCCCTTATCGCCCATGGTGGGTAGCGCAAACCAAATGGGTTTAAGCGCAAAGACAAGGGCAAGGCAGCAAGGCAAGGTGGGCTTAGTACTAGTGCTCCTAAAGTCAACAAGGGTGCAAATTAACACAAGCGAGGCAAACGCAATGCAAAGAAAAATATATCCAAAATGAAGTGCTACAACTGCAACAAACTGGGACACTTCGCTTGTGATTACACTGAGCTGAAAAAGGTATCCCTTTCACTCGATCTTAGTAGCATTTATGTATGCTATCCAAGTAGCATTTTTGTATGCTCACATGTATTTGTTGCTAAATCTATTTCTGATTGGATTATAGATACAGGAGCAACAAGACATGTAGCTCGAGATCGAGTAGGGTTCGTAGATTATAGAAAAATTCCAACTAGGACCCATGTTGTATACATGGGAAATGGAAGTTATGAAGAAGCATTAGGAGTGGGTTCGTACCAACTTCACTTGCGCATAGGGCGCACACTACTTCTCCATGATGTCCTTTATGTACCTGGAGTCCTTTATAATCTTTTATTTGTTTTTACATTGTTGCAGTCAGGATATGATTTTCATTTAAGTTGGAATTGTCTGGATATTTTGTTGGATGATGTCATTTTTTGACATGGGTCAATTTGTGAAAGTTTATTTAAAATTGGCTTATTTGAATCTTCTACCTCATGTACTTTTGTAATTGATTGTAATATGATTATCAGTTCATCTACATGGCATGCCCGACTGGGGCACATAGGGAAAGATAGGATGGCCAGGTTAGCTAGAGAAGGTTTTTTAGGCCCACTCGCTAAGGTCGACCTACCTATATGTGAGCCATGTTTGGTAGGCAAGGCATGTAGAAAGCCTTTTGGTAAGGCTATGAGAGCCACTCAACCGCTTGAGTTAATCCACTCAGATATTTGCGGACCTATGAATGTAAAGGCACGTCATGACGCCTCATATTTTCTCACATTTATTGATGACTACACGCCGCGATATGGTTACGTTTAGTTGATCGCTCATCGCTATGAAGCTTTAGATTGTTTCAAACGCTTTGTAGCAGAGGTTAAGAATCAACATGAAAAAAGCCTAAAAGCTCTTCGAACTGACCGTGGGCGCGAATACTTGTCTGATCAATTTAAGGATCTATGTGAAGAAAATGGGATACGCAGACAACTTACTATTTCAAACACTCCGCAACAAAATGGTGTAGCGAAGAGAAGGAATAGAACATTGTTAGACATGGTTAGATCTATGATGGCGCAAGCTAACCTCCCAATATCTTTTTAGGGGGATGCACTTTTGACTGCTATCTACATACTTAACCGTGTGCCTTCTTAGTCAGTTTCCTACACCCTATACGAACTTTGGAAAGGTGAAAAGCCTAATTTGGAGCATTTACGCCCTTGGGGATCTGCTGGTTTTGTACATAGTACCGCCCATAAGTATGGAAAATTAGGCCCTAGAGCTAGGAAGTATATCTTCATCAGATATTCTGATAGCTCGAAATGATATGTCATGTATGGTAAACATCCCAATGGAGGAATGACTGAAATAGAGTCGCGCGATATCGATTTCATCGAAAATGATTTCCCTAGCATTTGCAATGCTAACAGAGATCTTGACCTCTATGAGTTAGAGGAAGATGAAGGTGCCTTACCATCTTTAAGCGAGGGTGGGGGATTAGTTCCTTATCCTGTAATCGCTGAAGATAGTGGGAGTAGCCTTCAACCTAATGGGAGTATTACACTAGATCAAGATTCTCAAGCCCGCCGAGTTAGCAGTAGAGGCCACATTCCTCGTCGTCATTTTGAGATTGAGGGGAATGTTCTCCTATGCGATGCTAAAGATGTGGATGAGCTTGCTTCTTTCAGTGAAGCACTCCATTCACCAAATAAGGATGAGTGGATGACTGCTATGCAGGAAGAGATGAGTTCCATGGAAAAGAATAATGTCTGGGAGTTAGTTGATCTTCCGCCTAGGGGCGCAAGACCATTGGAAACAAATGGGTTCTGAAGGTCAAACGCAAGGCAGATGGTTCAATTGACAAGTACAAGGCGCGCCTCATGGCGAAAGGTTATACCCAACGAGAGGGTATTGACTATGAGGATACATTCTCCCTAGTGGTGAGATTTGCCTCTATACGCCTGATCCTATCCATTGTAGCAAAACAGGATTTAGAGCTTTTCCAAATGGATGTTAAGACTGCATTTCTCAATGGAGAACTAGATGAAGAGATCTATATGGCTCAACCAGCGGGTTTTGAAGTCCAAGGACATGAGCGCAAAGTGTGCCATCTCAAACGTTCCATTTATGATCTCAAACAGTCATCCAGGCAATGGTATTTGAGATTTCATGATTCCATTACCTCTTTTGGTTTTAAGATGATTGAAGAGGACCATTGCGTGTATCTTAAACGATCCAAGAAAAGCATTCTAATCTTGTCATTATATGTTAATGACATCTTGCTAACTGGAAATGATATTGATTCCATTGTCACCACTAAGAAGTGGTTGTCCTCTACTTTTGAGATGAAGGACATGCACTAAAAGAAAAATCGTTTATTACAACGAAAAAAGTCGTTGCAATAAGTCCATTTTCGTTGCAATAAAGTCTATTGCAACGACCAAAAAGTCGTTGCAAGCCGTTGCAATAAACTCCGAGGCAATAGGTTAATGCAACAGTAATTTCATTGCAATAAACTATAGTTATTAGAATGACATTTTCGTTGTAATAACTTATTGCTTCGGCAATTTCGTTGCAATAGAGCCCAAAAAAAATTGGTACTAATTTATTGCAACGACATTGTCCTTGTAATAACTTATTGCTTCGGCAATTTCGTTGCAATAGACCCCAAAAAAAATTGGTACTAACTTATTGCAACGACATTGTCGTTGTAATAACTTATTGCTTCGGCAATTTCGTTGTAATAGATCCCAAAAAAATGGGTACTAACTTATTGCAACGACATTTTCGTTGTAATAACTTATTGCTTCGGAAATTTCGTTGCAATAGAGTTAAGATTACTAGAGACCGTTAAAAGAAATTTCTTAGTTTATCCCAAAGGACTTACGTCAAGAAAATTCTTGAACGTTTTCATATGCATAACTCTAAACCCATTGACACTCCAATGGAAAAAGGATGCACTCTCAGCCTAGACCAATGTCCTAAGAATGATGAGGAAAAGAATCAAATGTCCAAAGTGCCATATGCATCTGCAATTGGAAGTCTGATGTATGTGATGTTGTGTACACGTCCAGACATATGCTTTGCAGTTGGCATGGTTAGTTGCTATCAGAGCAATCCTGTACCTGCTCATTGGAGAGTGGTCAAGAGGATTCTACGGTACCTTCATGGAACCATTGATCATGATCTAGGTTATCATGGCGGGGACCTGAGATTGACAGGTTACAACGATGCTGATTGGGCCAGTAACAAGGATGAGCGCAAGTCCACCTCAGGTTATGCATTCATACTAGGAGGTGGAGCTGTTTCTTGGTGTAGTAAGAAACAGTCATGCATTGCACTCTCTATCATGGAGTCAGAATATGTGACTTGTTCAGCAGCTGTCCAAGAAGCTGTTTGGTTAAGGAGATTTTTGCAACGTTTAAGTGTTACAGCTCATGCAGAGGATGCTATATTACTATATTCTGATAGTACATCAGCCCTAGCGTATGCAAAAGACCCTAAGTACCATGGGAAGGCCAAACACATTGAGTTTTGGTACCACTACATTCGAGATATGGTTTCACAAGGGGAAGCGATCTTACAGGATATATCTACTAGTAGCATGGTGGCTGATCCTTTGACCAAGCCTATTGCTAGAGATTTGTTCTTCTCTCATACTAAGAGTATGAGACTCCGTAGGATATGATATGCTTAGATACTTTGTTTTTGTATTGACATTATTGTTATTGTTTTATGATATGAGTATTCATTTTATCAGCTTTATTCTTATGTGAAATATTGTTGATAGCACATCTTTGAAATATGTCACCAGGCAAGAATCGACCCTCTCACACGGGTGATTCACCTTGGCGCTTAGATAGCGAGCAAGATGAGACATTTATGTCATTTAGTGCTAAGATAGCGAATTAAGACATTTATATCTTTGGCGCCTAGAAGGTGAGCAAGATATATATACTTATTAGTGACATGTCGCCTTAGATGAAGCTAAGATGAGACCTCATGATAGGTCAGAACATAGAGTGATGCCAAGACTTTATGTAGCTTGAATTATAGCTGAATGTGAGTTTTTCAGGCAGGCGCTTGGAGAGTGACTGGGCTAAAACTCAGGTTAGGCTCTTGCATAGCGACTAGACTCAGATAAGTATGGCGTTTCTACCCATTCATAGTGACATGCTCATTTTTATGAGATAACGCCATAGCATACAATTTATACTGTATGTGCTTTATGCCGACCGATAGTGGGAGTGATGAATGATCCCTGCTTCATCACTGTGTGAGCCACAATGATCAATGATCCTACTTTTACCCTTTGTCAACCTAAGAATATGTCATAAAGAGGAAGCTTAATGTCGCTACTTTAGCATGAAAACTGAGGACCATGAGTGATTCGATCTGACGAGGCATGTCTGGGAAAGCGATTGAGCCCAATTTAATTGACATGAGGACTTAGGGAAGACTGTTTGATAATATACCATGTTATGTAACTCATTGCTGGCCAGCGTCTATATTGTAATATGTTTGCAATATAGGACATGAGTATATCACATATTTGGGGTAAAACACTGCTTACCATGAGGGATGAAGAGTGCTTAATCTGGTATAGTCAAATAGTCTAGGGTATAATCAAGATGCTCTCGAATGATACACTTTTATTGGTCAAGAGATGATTTGATATTTGTTGCTCTTAAGGCTGTACGTTCTTCTTGTTAGGTCGCACGAACTATTTTCTAGTATGAGGAGATTATTGTGAAGATTGAGAGATTGCTTTACCTTATGTGGGTGGACGCCTCACCCTGTGTGAGCGAGTAGGAGCTGTTATAATTTAATGGGTCGGGATGGACCTGAGCCCATTATCCTCCCACTATGGGTTGTGGGTCCCATTTGGTCATGTGATAAGAATCACTATCCATGATTTGAATTGGATCAAATCATGAGATAGTGGGTTATCAAATCCCTTAAAAGAAGGGATGTGCTTCTACCTAATATATTATATTCTCTGTGAATATAATTAATATATGTAGAGAAGACCACATAGAGAGATAACAATTTATACTTTATACAGAGAGAAAGCTCTTCAATTCACTAGTGTGAGACTCTCAACAATCTCTTAGAATTTAGTTCGTGGAAGAAAGGGCAACTCTAGCAGCCAACCTCAACCCACGAGAACAAGGATGAACACGAGAGCAAAGAGGGATTCATAATTCAAGAAGAAAAGTAGTGTAACAAGCCAACCAAATCGATCCGGGTCTTCTGCAACGAGTAAGTATCTCAAACCCAATTGTATGATATATGATTTACAATTTTAATACTTATTTCCTATATATAAATAGTTTTGTGAGACATTTTCGTTAAGAATTTGATGACGTGAAGAATACAAACATATTTATTGGAAAAGAATCATAGGAAAAGACAGTTCTAGTGTTCTACTTTAAAATTTAGGAATAGAGTTTACCTTTCAAATTGGTTTGGAAGAAAATTCCTCCAACCCATTACATGACAATTAAATAAATCATCCAAGTGTATTATTTAAACAAGTCACATAACTCATAATCAAATAAGCATTGAAGGAAAAATTGGAGAGAGAACATGAATGATTAGGGTAGACTGATTTTCTTTTCTTTAATTCTTTTTCAATAGGTGATATTGGCACTTCTCATATCATCAAATTCCGTCCAAGTTGACGAAAATGTCTCATAGAATTAACCAAAGAGAAGGTAAATGCACAAAATAAAGCACAAGATAACTCAATGTTTTAACTTTTAAGAGTATAACAAAGAGTGATATCTATCATTTACCCTAAAAAAGGTAAATAGTTTACTTCCAACTCGGTTTGGAGGAATCCTCCTCCAATCCACTACGTGGCAAGTAAATAGATTATCCACGTGTACTTTTAGTTTCATGCCATTTTTAATGAGTCATGTGATTTTTTAAAATACACATGTGGATAGTCTATTTGCTTGTCACGTAGTGGGTTGAAGGAGGATTTCTCTAAACAGGGTTGGAGGTAAACTTTGTCCCTAAAAAAATATCTATACGAGTAAATTTTGATCATATGATTATTATTATTATTTTTGTTGGATCATGTGGCCAAATAGCCCTTAATGTGTGCAATGGTGAAAATAATGTATTATGTCAAAACCTTGCACAATATTATATATTGTTTAGTTAATTGTTAATTAATTATAATGGGGATTGCAAGTTTGGCTATGATTGGCCTTGTGGGGTTTGACATGGTCAAACATGCAGTTGAGATATTTACTCTTCGAGATATGTAGTTGTGAGTGGGAGCAGTGAGAAGATAAGAAGAGTAGCGTTCAAGTCCTAATTTGTAGGAACTGAAATAAACTTTACGTTCATGTGCTAATTTTTAGCAACAAACTGAACATTAGGAATTTATGGGTCTTTAAATATCCCACAAATTTATTGAGTAACCACACTGAGAAGTCCTATTTTGGAAAGACCCATGGTTGCTCACCCATTACTCACTTTGTATCTCTCCTACCCTTATCTATAATATTCTAAAAGATAGAGTTAATTTTTTTATTATTAAGAGCCCGTTTGGCCCCGCGATTTCCAGGGGTAAACGCGCGTTATTGATAGAAACCACAATTCTTCAGTCGTTTGGCCCCGTGATTTTAGTAAAATCATGTTTTTGAAATCACACAAATATCGCGTTTAGAAACGGGAGCATACCTGCTGCTTTTTCCATTACGCGCGATTTGCTCCCAAAATCACGTATACGCACCGCAGTTTTTTCTATACAAAAAACCGAAATTATCCTCAACTTTTATTCTTTATAACCAAAATATCAGCCAAAACCTCATTTGTTCTCTTTCAACAATTTTCTTTTCACAACACTGCCTCCTCTGCTCTGCCTCCTCTGCTCTGCCTGCTCTGCCTCCTCTGTTCTGCGCCGCGTCTGCCTCTCTCAGGTAACCATTCTTCATCACTATCTTCTCCTCAATTTATTCTATAGAATTGGACTGTTGATGAGGGATTTGGTTTCATTTTTTCTTCGCCGTTGTCTACTCTGTTTTGTAGTCGTTTTTTGTTCCATTGTCTACCTCTGTTTTGTAGTTGTTGTCTGTTCTGATTTGTAGATACTGAAGCTTGAATTTTGATGGTAAAAAAGATAACTTGACTTAGATATTAGTTATGTATGGAGAAACAGCTGCAACGTGTCTGGTGAGATTTAGACCACATAAGCAATTTTATTATGTTGGGAAATGGGTTTAGCTCTGCTTCAATCACGTGATTCCTGCAACACTGAAGTGGGTTGGGTTCTATGGAGACCAATTTCGAGGAAAAGTTTGTATCTGATTTTAGTGTCATCTTTAACGAGTTATATAGTATTTTTGAAAGACAAAAAATCTTAAAAGAAGGGATAGGGATAGATGTTCGGTCAAGCTTTAATAGCTTGTGGAAAAGACAAAAAAGTCTTAGAGAAAAGTTCGGTCAAGCCTTCATGGCTTGTGCTAGTAGTCTTTTTGGCAAAAGACAAAAAAAGTCTTAGAGAAAAAATAATATTGGCCGGGCAAGCCTTGTGCTGGCAGTACTCTTGAAAAAAGACAAAAACAAACTTAAAGAAAAGATGACATTTCGGCCAGCTTAGATAGCTATCCAGAAGTGTGACGTTGGAACAGTGTCTTGACGTTGGAAAAGGTGGGAAAAATATAGAAGAGAGGGGTTGCTTTCTAGGAACAAGTTGGGGTTGGGAAAAGACAAAATTGAAAAAGAAAAAGCTAAAAGGAATAATTAATAGATATTTATTGCAAGACCATGCAAGAACCACGTCAGGTCACAGTAATTAATAGTTTCATATGTCCTTTCATTTGATTGCCAATAAAACTGGAGAATCAATTAACCACTGAAAATCTTTCAGGAATTGACTGGTTTAAGAGATCAAGTTATAATTTCTTAATTTGTTTGTCTACGACTTTCAGATGATAGGTTAATCCAAACAATATTTATGTACAAAGAACTCAATGTAGGTAGCAGGTTGTAGTACCATCTTTATGTACTAGATATTTTGATTCTTCTCATGGCTATCCAAATTTGTTTGGTTGTACAGTACTCATGTAGGTTTTGTTATAAAAGTTGTAAAAAATATATTTGAAATCCAAAATCTTGAATCTGCTACTTCATTGTAGTTTCAGATCTTGTTCTTACATAGGTAGATGAAATAAAATATTGGCTTTGTCTTTTAACATCACTTGCTCTTGGTGTGAGTTTGCTGTTGTTATGTATTTTATTTTATTTTTCTTTGTGTAGATGGGTAAGAAAAATGAGACCTTAAATCTCAACCCTAAACCATCACAAAATAACTCAAATGTTAGAGCTCAATGGACACCACAACAGATTACTATATTTTGTGAAGCTTGTGTGGATGAGGTATTCAAGGGTAATCGACCCACTACCCACTTTAATAAACCAGGTTGGAGGAATATAGAAGCGAATTTTAAGAAGAATACCGGTAAGGAATATCCAAGGATAAAATTTAAGCATAAATGGGATACATTGAAGAAAGATTGGGTAGCTTGGAACAAGTTGAAGGGAAGTGAAACTGGATTGGGATGGGATGCAACCAAAGGAACAATAACTGCAACCGATGAATGGTGGGAGAGGAAGTTAACGGTATGTTTATAACCATTGTACGTATATTTTATTAATTAACTTAACTATAGTACTTTTTAGATATTAATAAAAGCGTTTAAACTTGTAGGAGGTCCCTGAGGCTGCAAAATTTCGGGAAAGAGGTTTGGATAATGCTGACTTATTAGATATTATGTTTAAGGATACTGCAGCCACTGGAAATTTAGCTTGGGCCCCCTCTTCAGGTGTGTTACCTTCTGATTTAGAGACACCTGAGGAGGGGTTAGGTGATGCATCTGGTGATTTATCTTCTCCAGATGATGATGAAGTTGAGACACCTAGTCTTACACAACCAACCCAAGACAAAGGAAAGAAACGAGTATCGATTTCATCCCTACATGGTAAAAGGAAGAAAGGAGGAGCAGCAACAATGTTGACACACCAACTTAGTCGTATCTGTGAGGCTGTGGAGTTAAGGAACTCAGCTAGTTTGATGGAACCGCGTAGTAGCATTCGTGATGTCATGGAACGTGTGTGCACCTTGGATGGCGCTGAGAAGGGTTCAGATCTTTACCTCATGGCGGCCCGTATTTTTCAGAAACGAGAGAAGAGAGAGATGTTTGTTGTTATGGGAGAACCACATTTGCAACTTAAGTTTTTGAAAGATGAAGCAGAGTTATTAGGGAGGCACTACTTCACCACTTGATTAGCAAGTGAGAAGTTTGTAGGAAAAAAAAATTCTTTAAGGTTCTTCATAATTTATTGTTTTATCTTTTGAACAATGTGTTTGTTAAGGTGTATGTTAGAACTTGTTGGGATATTTGAATAATCTATTTAAGCTATTAATTATGGATTTTTTTTGTGCTTTATTTAATTTTTATTTATTTATTATTATTATTGTTTAGGTGTAACCAGATGGATTATGATGATTATGTCAATAATAGTGATGATGATCATGACAATGTTGATGATAATGATGATGAAATAAATGAACTTGTTGTTGCCGGATGTCAAGCAGCTGTGAAGTATTATATTAACTACATTGAAAAACAGCCTTGTAGAAATTCTGAAGAAACTGGTTATAAGTGGTTAATTCATTGTATGACTAGTAAAGGAAAAACATGTTATCAGAATTTTAGAATGAAGCCGTATGTTTTCTTTCAACTGTGTAATGTTTTACAACATACGTATGGACTTCGACATACAAGGCGTATTAGACTGGAAGAGTCAGTAGCTATATGTTTGAGGATACTTGGACACGGAACATGTAACAGATTGGTTCAAGATAGATTCCAACATTCTGGTGAGACTATACATAGACATTTTCACAAAGTTTTGAAGTGCCTTAATCAAATGTCAATGGATGTGCTCAAACCTTCTGACCCGACTTTTAGTGTCGTTCCAAGTCATATACAAAATAATCAATTATATTGGCCACATTTTAAGGTACATTTCATTCATTCCATAATATTTTTTTAAATTTCATGAGATTATTATTAGGAATATTTACTGAGTGTCTATGATTTGTCTTATATTGTAGGATTGTATTGGTGCTATTGACGGTACACATATCCAAGTAGTGATTGGAGAGGACAAAAAAATTCCATACTTGGGAAGAAAGGGTGTACCAACTCAAAATGTGATGGCAGCATGTGATTTTGATTTACTTTTTACATTTGTTATGGCTGGATGGGAAGGTGCGGCACATGATACACGTATTTTCTTAGAAACTATCCGTACGAACTCTGTCAACTTTCCAAAACCACCACCAGGTATATAATAATTTATATCTTAGAAATGAATGGATATTGTTTATGCATATATCTCATTTTTTTTTTTTTTTTTTGGTATAGGAAAATATTATTTGGTTGATGCTGGATACCCCTTAAGGAACGGATATTTGACACCATATAAAGGGGAGAAATATCATCTTCCAGATTTTCGGCGAGCTGGTCGAGGAAATAAGATAGAAGAAAGGTTCAACTATGTTCACTCATCACTTAGAAGTGTGATTGAGCGAACTTTTGGAGTGTGGAAGAATAAATGGAGAATTTTAAGGCAAATGCCATCTTATGATATTGAGGACCAAAGAAATATTGTAGTTGCTACTTGTGTCTTGCATAATTTTATTAGAATACATGACAGGGAAGATGAGGGATTTAAGTGGGATGAATTGGGAAGCAATATTGATGAAGGAGGTGAGTATAGTAGTGTCATAACCCCATTTTTACCCACGGGATTTTCTCGGGTGTCGGTGCGCAAAACGGGACAGCCCGAACCGAACCAGCACGATCCGACGACACTTCGCCGCATCAAATACTCCCAAGAAGAAGGTCCGGGACACATTTCCCAAGGTTCGACCAAGTTTGACTAGGGTTGACCGAAGTTTGACCGAGGTTTGACCGAGCCGTTTCCGACCCGACTAGGACCCACCGTACCCGGAAACCCTTGAAATGTAGTCCGGGATACATCTCCAAGAGTTTGGAGAGCTTTGACCAAGTTCGACCAAGTTTGACCAAGGTTGACCAAGTTTGACCAAGGTTTGACCGGACCATTGACCAGACCAAAAACTGGATCGAACTGACCACCCCTTGACCAATGTATAGAGAATATCAAGAGCTTCGATTCCGTACTTTACGGGTCGAAAACGGACGAGAAACGAGAGAGTTGTGGCCAAAACTGCGAAAAAACGGTCCGACACTTAGCCAAATTTTGGTAAGTGTTGTTGACAAAACAGCCCATTTGGGAGGCAGCGTTTGCGCAAAGATTCTCTCCGACCCGCTGCAACTTGGTCCGAGAGCCAAGACCCTTAGGCAAGAGGTTCACTTCAGCTACCACATGCAACTTTCGGATCGTCAAGAGTTCCTCCGGTCAAGCCGGAATCTCAGTCAGAAGATGACCCCTTGGCATGAGGAACATTCCGACGGCCTCTGTTCGCAAGATCATATCTTGCGAACCCAAACTCGCCTCTGTGCAAGGCCTGTACCGTTAAAAAGTAGGTAACGCAAGCTTTCCGACGATACCAAGATCGTCGGAATCCGACATCGGGAGCTACGTCTACCACGCGCGTGAAAACAGGCCGACAAAATAAGGTTTTGCTGAAAGTTCCGGGATTTTCCCACCGACGTTGCCACGCTTGCGCACAGAGTCTTCCTGACTCGCAACAAGTTGATCTGCGAGCCCAGGCACATTGGAAAGAAGACACATTCATGCACGACAAGGAACTCTCGGATCGCCAAGAATTTATCGGGGCCAGCCGGAATCCCGATCGGAAAACTGCCCTCAAACGGACCAAAAACACCCCGGTGGCCTCTGTTCGCGGGGCCATATCTCACAAGTCCAAGCTCGGATTTCCGCAAATCCGGAACCTTGCAAAAGTAGGCAGCGCAAGCTTTCCGACGGTACCAAGAACGTCAAAATCCGACATCGGGAGCTAGGTCAAATATGCGCGCGAACTGGGACAAGATTTGAGAAAAAACGCGCTGGGAGCAAAACGCATTTTTTCTCCCGGACAGCCGCCTTCGCGCGCAGAGTCTTTCCTGCTCGCAACAAGTTGATCCGCGAGCCCGGGTGCGTTGGAAAGATAATGACTCCGGCTACGACGTGGAACTCTCGGTTCGCCGATAGCATTCCCCGTTTGACCGGAATCTACATCGGAAAAGTGCACAAAAACAGCTCCGACACCCCGACTTCCGGGAGCCATAACTCCCTCGTCCGAACTCCGATTCATGCAAACTTTATATCGTTGGAAAGAGGACGTCGAGAGCTTTCCGAAGATATGCCGCATGACCCATTTTGAGTTCCGGAAGACCTCCAAAACTGCCCCCGAAAATCGGATAAAAAAGGGTACGCGCACGGAAATCGAGGAGGATTCGAGGAGCTGCTGGCGTGGAAGGATAAGACTGCCACGTGGCAGTACCACAACTCGCGCAGGACCGTCATGCGCCGCGCATGATGGAGCTGCGCGAGGCGTGCACGGTTTTCTATAAAACCGACCCCCCCCCCTCACTTCAGCACACTTTTTGCTCGGCTCTAGGCCTCTTTGAGCGTTAGTTTAGGCAGAAATAGGGGTTTTTAGGGGCTTAGGAAGGGCTTTTGGGTAGTTTTAGAGAGAGAGACTCCTCTCTAGGTAATCTCTCTCTCTCTAAGCTCTTTCTCTCTCTTTCTTTAGGGATTTTGGGGGGTTTTTAGAGTGAGAAGCATCTATTAGGTGCTTCTCTCTCTAACCTCTCCTCATCTTCTCCCTTCTCTCTCTCTCTCTCTCTCTCTCTTTCTCTTACATTCTTTAGTTCATTTTAGTTCATTTATGCTTTACTAGTTTCTTATTTGTCTATTTATTGCTTTATTTACATTTCCTTGTCATTTATTGCTTTATTTACATTTCCTTGTCATTTATTGCTTTATTTACATTTTCTAGTCATTTATCGCTTTATTTACATTTACTACGTACTTGTGAATATATATGTTGTTGTGACTACCCCCCTCTCCCCCGGTGTGTTTTAGTACGGCAATATTGAGTGGCTTTGGCGGCTCGCGTAAGACCTCTAACGAGGCCGTGACAACCATGTTAGCCCACGAGGTCTTGACCCGAAAAATACACCGGTTTCCTCGTGTTTTAGTACGGCAAATATTGAGTAGCTTTGGCTCAGTTGCGTAAGACCTCTAACGAGGCCGTAACAACCTTGTTAGCCTACGAGATATTTGACCCGAAAAATACATCCCCATGTTAAATATTGTCATTTATCGCTTTATTTACATTTACTACGTTGTGAATATTATATTGTGAATATTGTCATTTTTTCCCCTTTTTCCCTTTGTGATTTGGGCGTGATAATCCCGAATGGTCGTGGTGGATTATGTAAGACCTCAATGAGGCATTAACCACCATATAATTCCATAGGTATTGGACCCATTAAAAACCCCCATGTGTAAATATTGTCATTTATCGCTTTATTTACATTTACTACGTTGTAAATATTATATTGTGAATATTGTCATTTTCCCATTTTTTCCTTTGTGATTTGGGCGTGATAATCCCGATTGGTCGTAATGGTTTATGTAAGACCTCAAGGAGGCATTAGCCATTACGTAATTCCATAGGCATTGGACCCGTTAAAAACCCCCATGTTTAAATATTGTCATTTATTGCTTTATTTACATTTTACTACGTTGTAAATATTATATTGTGAATATTGTCATTTTCCCATTTTTTCCTTTGTGATTTGGGCGTGATAATCCCGATTGGTTGTGGTGGACTATTTAAGACCTCAAAGAGGCATTAACCACCATGTAATTCCATAGGCCTTGGACCCACAAAATTCCCTCCTTGTAAATTCCATTAATTTATTGCTTCCCGTTATACTCTAAATTTCTTGCCATTTTTACTACGTTGTAAATGTGATTTATCCGTCATCATTCTGATTTGGGCGTGATAATCCCGATTGGTCGTGGTGGACTATGTAAGACCTCAATGAGGCATTAACCACCATGTAATTCCATAGGGTATTGGACCCACGGAAATCCCTTGTTTAAACCCCATTATTTTCGAACATTGTCCATTTTCTTCCATTTTTGATTTGGGCATGAAAATACCGAACGGTATTGGTGTTTTTAGGTAAGTCTTTCAATAGCACTAAAACCCATGTAAACCCATGCGGTATTGGACCCACGAAAATACTCTTTTTCAAACCCGGTTATTTTCATTATTTGCAATATTGTTGTAATTATTGTCCATTCTTTTATTTTGATTTGGGCATGAAAATACCGAACGGTATTGGTGGTTTAGGTAAATCTTTTCACATAATACTAAACCCCCATGTAAATCCATGAGGCGTTGGACCCTAAAATTGCAAACTCCATTTCTAAAACAGTTTTTCTCATTTAAGTCCTATTTGGCCTCTCGGGTTTAGGTAAATCTTTTCAAATAGTACTAAACCCCTGTGTAAGCCCGAAAAGGCATTGAAACCCCATTTTCAAAAAATGATTTTTCCCATATAAGTCCTATTTGGCTTCGCGGGTTTAGGTAAATCTTTTCAAATAGTACTAAACCCCCGTGTAAGCCCGAAAAGGCGTTGAAACTCATTTCTAAAACAGTTTTTCTCATTTAAGTCCTATTTGGCTTCGCGGGTTTAGGTAAATCTTTTCAAATAGTACTAAACCCCCGTGTAAGCCCGAAAAGGCATTGAATTCTCTTCTAAAAATTGCCTTGTTTTATTCATGTAAATCCTAAGGTGGTGTCGAGATTCGAATAAGTCTTTCAAATAGCATCGAATCCCGACCCCACGAGGTCTTGACCCTTTCCCTAAAAATTGTCATGAATTGTGCCTTGCCATTTCAAATAAATGTTGCATTTATGTCATTTCATACTTATGATTGATGTGCCGCTAACATACCATGATCATCCCATTTTGTCATACTTGTAATTATGTGTTGTGAATATACCGTGATTAATTGTTTGAGTGTTTATCGCTTTGATATAAAAATGTGATTAAAATACACTTTGCCATGAAAACTTTAAAAAGAGTAAACATGGTAATGTGGGCGTTAGAAACGAAGGTATGAGTCCTTTACACGGGGGCGTGGCTGGTACGTGCTTTCGTGTAAGGGATTCTACACGTTCTAACTCCCATAGGATCATGGTCTAAAATTCCCCAAAGTGTGAATTAATCATCCAAAACCCCGCCATTTGACGGACCGCTTTACTCTTGGAAATCAAGGGTAAAGAGATCCCGAATATGGCACCAAAAACATTAATTGTTTGTCCCGGCACTAGGTGTTAGGATTTCAAGTATATCCTACCACCGAAATGCCCGGAAATTTAAAAGATACAAAGATAAAAGGGATGGTGAAATAAAGAGTCTAATCAAAACCAAATGAGGTCAAAATGCATTTGCCACTCTTGGTATATTGCTCGACCAAATTTGGGACATTTGTACATAATTAAAACCAACAAACCTAGGCTTAGCAAATAAAGAAAACATTAGAAAGGAGGTAACCGTTTTTTTTAACGGATGTCGTGGGGTGCCTAACACCTTCCCCACGCATAAGCAAACCCCCGAACCCGTCTCTGATTCAAGACCCTTTTTTTTATAAATGTCTAAATAAGATAAAATCTATTAGACATAGGTGCCCAATCACACCTTAGAATTTCCCATGGTTGGTGGCGACTCCAAATTGCGCTCATACGCACACACGTACACAAGTTCCCACACACACACAACTCATATCTCGAAACGGGAAAGAGATAGAGATCACACACAACACTCGCCAAATGGGGGTCGGTATCTAGGAAAATTAAAAAGAATAATAGAAAGAGGATTTTCCGCCGGTGTCGACAAGTAGTAGTCAAGAAAACATGGAGAATATACATCACGAGGAGATGAAAGTTATTCGTGACAACATAGCTCGATCTATTTGCGGGTTATAAAAAATATTTTTATTATTTCCTATTTTTTATGTATTTGTTGGTATTTTCTTCTTCTTCTTAAACTTATTAGTTAATATGGATTTTATTGGGTGTGAACAATTTTAATGGATTTTTTTTCTTTTATCATTTTTATTATATTATTATTATTATTATTATCATTTTTATATTTAGCAACAAAATATTGTTATTATTGTTACAATTTGTAAGCATTTGAAAAATTGCACTATAACTTAACATTATAGTCAAGTCCTTTTTGGTCATTTGTACCCGAAACAGCAGTTTTAGATTAAAATTAACCAAACGCTCAATTGACAGAAACAACACTATTTCATTAGTTTTGCCAAACGCTTAATTGTGATTTTCAAAATCATGTTTTCAAAATCGTGATTTTAAAACCGCACTTTTTAAAAAACGCACTTTTTCAAACAGCTAACCCAAACCCACCCTAAAATTGCTTCATTTTTTGCTTAATAATACTTTTTAAAAATTATTTGGTAAAATAGTATTGTTCAAAAGATATTTGAAAAAATAGTCTATCTCATCTCTTCTTCAAGAGATAAGATGCACTAAATAAACTGATGTGGTTAAGTTTATGTGTCCATCTCTTCAATTTTTTTCAAATAGTGCTATTTTGCCAAATGTTCTTTTAAAATGCATTATTCAACAAAAAATGGCCTGATTATTTGATTTGTTATAAGATTTACTTATTAATGGAAAAAGAATTTAAAATTAAAATTAAAATTATCAAAGTAAAACTATCAATAAAATTCCTTAAATTTGGAAATTTTACAAATAAATTTAACTACAGTTATAATGAGTAAAAATATATATATATTTTTTAAAAGGTAATTAACATGTTTAAAGGCTAGAATCCGATTTAAAGACTATCATTTATAAAGGATGTTTGTTTTATCTTTTCTTATTTTAAAATTACGTACAAAACATTCATTTTATACTGGCAATAAATTTATATATATATATATATATATGATAGAAATTCTAATCTAAACTCACATACACATATTTTAGAATCCACGCTTTCATAGAGGAGTGGAGCTTTTTTAGAGAGGGGGGTTACCATTGGGTCGAATGCCCAAATGATGGCAATAAACTGATTCGATGACACAATGACTATGTCATTTATACATTAAAAAAAAAAATGGATTGAGGGCTATTGTACCATGCAATTGTAAGAGAATTAAAAAAAAAAAAAAAAAAAAAAAATGAAAGGGTAAAAACTAAAAAGCTAAAATGTTAGAAAGTTAAAATATTTTTTGATTTAAGGGCTTAGATTAAAAGTGATTTTCTCAATTTTCAATTTCAACCAAACAATTGCTTGGGTTATCGCACCATATCTCAATCGGAAAAACATATATTTCAAACATCAATTTGTACATTTAATGGTAAATGATATGTCCAATTGACATTCTAAGACACCCGTGAATGTCTTTAAGAAGCTCTCATCGCTTATAATATATACTAATTCTGGATTCGAGTAGTAACAAATCCTATTAACGCATAGGACTGTAACCGACACCTGTAAGGCTTTTTTTTTTTAATTAAAAAAAATTGACAAGTGTCTCTTCAAAGGGTAAAACTTTTAGGTATAGTTTCGTATATGCCATAAGCATTGTTTTCTTTTTAAAAAACAATTAATGTAATGCAACTATGTGCTTGAATTTAATTTGATTTCTTTAAGCACAGTATATTAAGTTTCTTAATTAAATTCAAACACATATTTGCATTTACCAATGAAACACAAGCACTTGTTTAATTTAATTTCTTTAAATGCAGTATATTAGGTTTTCTAATCAAATTTAAACACATATTTGCATTTACTAATAAAACACAAACCGTTGTTTCTTTCTTTTTAAGACAAAGACAATTTAATACAATTATATGTGTTTGAATTTAATTTAATAAGGTTGAATCTAAGTTTTTACTCCTATTATTCAAAGTCTGTTTCTAGTGTAGATTGCTATCGTCAAATAAAAAAAAAAAAAAAGGTCTGTTTCTAATAGTATGTCTTTTAAAAATATTAATTTAATAAAAAAACATTATATATATAATAAGAAAATAAATTTTGGTTCTCAAAAGCTTTCACTATATCTCTATTATCTCATCCTCTTCCTCACTGCATCACCACCTCTCCTTTGTTTTCCATCCTCAAAAGCTCGCCGGAAACAACCACTCACCCGGCGGAGCAACCCACAACTTCTTCTACCACCACCGCCCATGTCCACTTCTTCAATGTCCTCAATTCCCTTCCTCTCCCTCTCTCCCCTCTCCAACCCAAAACTCTTCGTTTCTTCATTCAGACCAACCTCTTCATCTTCTTCTTCTTCTTCTTCATTTTGTTCCTCTTCGATTTCCAAGCGTTCCAATGGACGCAGCAACGGCACCACCAAGCTCTCGATATTCGCGTGCTCCACTTCGCCGTTTATAGGGAGAGTCGGGTCGCAGAGGCGAGAAGGGAACGTGTCGTTGCTGTCGTTTGGGATTAACCCCAATGAGATAGCGCATGTTGGCAACAATACCGATTCTTCTTCTTCTTCTTCTTCTTCTTTGTCTCATGCTCTTTCCGCAATGCTTCCCTTTGTCGTTGCTGCCACTGCAATTGCTGCTCTAGCTCAGCCTTCCACTTTTACTTGGTGGGTCTTTTGGCTTCCTCAAGTTTTCAACTTCTTCATGTGGTTTTGTGCTTTGTCACCATGTCTCTCTTACTGGGTTTGTAATTGTTTTTCTTTAATTGGGTTTCAGTGATTCAGTTTGATTTTGGTTTCATTGTTTCTCTCTAATTGGGTTTTCAATGTTTCAGTCTGATTTTGGTTATTTGTCAGTCCTAGGTTGTTGTCCGTTTTTCCCAATACAGTTATTAGTCACCCTTTTCTGAGGTAGTAATAATATAAAATTGTTGAGTATTTAAAATACTTGGAATTGTCCATATTTGAAGTTTTCTTTTATATTGTTTAAAACTTTACTTTCAGAATTAACCTTTCTGATATAAAGTTAATTATTCTCTATTTAATAATATCTCTGTATTACTTAATAATTCTTTTGTTTTCTCCCAGATTTCTTATATATCAACTTTTTGTACTTTTTATTTATTTTTTCTTTTCTTGGAGAAAAGTTAGGTGCAGAGTGCTTCTCAGAGTTTAAAATTCCTTTTAGTTGTAATCTTGTAGATGGAAGACCATGGAAGTTGCATATCCGGTTTTGGACCACATGTGTTTGATTAAAGGCTCATAAGGAGTCTAGGTTCACCTAGTTTTTCTACTTCACAGGTCTTCTAGTTCCTAGTCAGCAGGTGTTATGGTTTAGTAGCTTTGTTTTTTTGTTAGCATTTACATAAACAATGTGTGGTTCTGCCCAGACAATCTATGTATTTTGGAGTTTTTTTATAAACTAAAAGACTATGAATTTTGAACTTCTGCAGGGTATCTAAGGAGCTATATGCGCCTGCTCTTGGTGGGATCATGTTGTCTATTGGAATCAGGCTTTCCATTGATGATTTTGCTCTTGCATTTAAAAGGTAAAATCTTGATTTAGCATTGTTATATTTCATTGAGAATTTTGGTTTTCCAATCCATTTGTGAGATTTTGAATCTGCTCCCAATGTTCTTCAGTTTTCATCTGTTGCAGACCTTTGCCACTGTCTGTTGGGTTCATTGCACAGTATGTGCTAAAGCCGGCACTTGGAGTATTAATTGCAGGGGCATTCGGCATGCCTCGGATGTTCTATGCAGGCTTTGTCCTCACATCGTGTGTTGCAGGGGCTCAGCTGTCTAGCTACGCCAGTTTTTTGAGCAAAGGGGATGTTGCCTTGAGCATTCTCCTAACCAGCTCTACCACCATTGCATCAGTGCTTGTTACACCTCTACTTACTGGCCTTCTAATTGGGTCTGTTGTTCCGGTTGATGCTGTTGCTATGTCAAAGTCAATATTGCAGGTAAGAATAACAGTGCATTAAGCAATGACAAATGGATTTATAAATGATTCTACCTCATTTGACTTTGCTAATAGATTTCCTTTGCATTTTTTGTCAGGTTGTTCTTCTTCCAGTTACTCTTGGCCTTGTGCTTAATACCTACGCAAAACCGGTTGTGACTATCCTTGAACCAGTGATGCCATTTGTTGCTATGATTTGCACTTCTATGTGCATCGGTAGCCCCCTCGCTATAAATCGGAGCCAAATTCTGTCCACAGAGGGTCTCCGATTGATTTTACCAGTATTGACATTTCATGCTGTGGCCTTTACCGTAGGATATTGGGTCTCCAAAATTCCTATTTTTAGGTATATTCATCCTTCTGCTTGAGAAAATTTTAATGTCTTGCTTTGATGTCTTGTCCTATAAATAATGAAGGAAATTTTAGAAACTAATCCTTTTGGCATTGCCTTATTTTGCGGACTTGTTCACCCCTATTTTCATCATTTAATAGATTTTTTGTGAGCTGTGGTATAGAGATTAGAGAGTCCATTTCTTAGAATTGAAAATTTTGGTACAACCAAGCCTTGTTTGTGTCTCTATGCTGCAAATCTGACATTTTCTTTAATAGGCACTTACGATAGGATTTAGTCGAGAGGCTTCATACTTTATAGTGTGGTTGGCACTACATTATGTCAGTAAAAGAAGGCAGGAGCTTTTATTTAGTTGTTGCGATTTTTTAGAGGCTTTGTTAACAAGTCTCCTAAGGTCACAGGTTAAGGTGCCTTTAATACTCCATTAAATCATGTTTTTATACTTTTTTCAAAAAATAAAGTCAAATTGTGCACAAATATGAAACAAAGGACACACAACCACAATGAATTTATGCGTACAAACCAACGAATTGTGCACAAAGTGTATTTTTTTTTTCTTGCAAAAGGTGCATTATAGAATTGAATATTTATTACTCCTTAATCTGGGCCCTTAGGGTACCCATTAACAGGACCCATTTATCAAACATGCATTGGTCTTTTCAAGAAGTCAGCTTCTTGGTAGAATCTCTTTTCTCCTGTCTTTTTAGATGTGAGCTTTAGTTATTTACATGCAAGTTTCTTAGTTCAAAGGGATTGGGGATAGTTCAAGGTGTAAGATTGTTGTAATCTATGGGTTTCATACCTTGTCCAGGCATGTGGAGAATATTAAAGGAACATCAGTGAGCTTTCCTTTTCCCCTGAACATATTTTTTGGGTTTGCACTGGATAACATAAATGGTTGTCTGAGTCATTAGAATCTTGACAGTATGTAACTTCTTGGTTCTTAATTTTATGATTTCCTAATAATAGTAAAATTATTTCCTTCTCATTGTATTTCCTCCCTAACTTGTTTCTTTTCACCCTTTCTCATTTTCTTCACATCTCTTGCTCCTTTTGTAAACTTCCTTTCCTCCTAAATTCGTATCCTTTCTGCAGAAGTTATGGCTCTTAGAATCTTACCTCTCTTTTAAGCCTTGCAATTTTTTATGGTTATTTAAAAGGTAATAATTTTAGCTTTTAAAATCTCACCTCTGCTATTGAACCTTGCAAGCTTTTGTAGTTATTCTAAAATGTGATCTGTAGTTGCTCGATTACTGATTTCATAGCCGAAGTCAACAGTTAACAGATAGCAACTATTTATATATTTCTTTTATGAATTTTCTCTCATTAATGGAAGATATCTTGAAACTCTTCCTCATTTCAAGCATATGGAGATCAAAGTAATTCTGGCTGTTGGGCTTAGAACCCTGCAAATACTATTTTTGATAGTGAAAGCCAAGCCTTTGAGTTAACAGCATAGGTATGTGGAGATTGGATGATAGCATTTCCACTACCTTTGGAGAGCTATTTATCCCTTATCCTCATTGGCTGTCTCTATCTCTGATACTTTCATGTCTTGGAAACTCCCTCTCAAAGAATGAATGTGGTAGATATAACTTCCTTGTTCACTATTGATTGACGTGTAGATAAAAGCCCTCCTTCCCATATTGATAATTGTTGTATTTTTGTGAATTCTTAGTGGGAACATGTTTAGACAAGCTTGGCTATTCTTAATGTCCTGCACACAGGCTTGCATTCTGATGCATACATAGGAATATCTCACTTATGGAAATTGGCATTTTTCTGTGGAGTTTTAAGTGGTTTTCCTCTAAAATAACTTTATTTTTGACAGGCAAGAAGAAGAAGTTAGCAGGACAATTTCATTATGCACAGGAATGCAAAGCTCCACCCTGGCGGGGCTCCTTGCGACCCAATTCCTTGGGAGCAGTCAAGCAGTTCCACCAGCATGTTCAGTAGTTGCCATGGCTATTATGGGCCTTTGTCTTGCTTCTTTCTGGGGCAGTGGCTATCGAATCAGAGACCTACCATCCCTATTAATGCCACAAAGTGATTCTACTGTCAAGGTTTAGTTAATGGTGCAACGATAGGAGTTGCAACTCCAAGGGCGGGTTAGATGGAATTAATCTCAAGCATACAGGTATACCTTTTTGAAGAATTCTGAATTCTGAATTGAGGTACAACAGAAGGGCCAGTGGCATCTTGTTTGAACCATCAGAAGCAGAAGATTGTGTAGCAATATCAAATACAGGATTAGGAACCATAGTTGTAAAGTTACAAGAGTTTTCTTTCTACTAACTGCAACTTATAGTTGTTGTATAGCAAGAAAATATAGTGGATATAAATGGTTGAATGAATGTGC
Organism: Fagus sylvatica; assembly: GCA_907173295.1. NCBI lineage: Eukaryota > Viridiplantae > Streptophyta > Magnoliopsida > Fagales > Fagaceae > Fagus > Fagus sylvatica. The sequence goes on from OU015766.1 coordinate 3,138,881, forward strand.
TACTGTAAGGTTTTGCTCTCTCTCTCTCTCTCTCTCTCTCGTGCATGCATGTGTGCTCAATGCGTGTTTGTTCGACCCAAGTGGCTAACTGATAGAGCTTCACTCAACAAAAAGTGCATAAAGGAGTTCATATGCCAGTATATCAAAAAAAGAAGAAGCAGGAATTTGCTGTCTGATCACACAAATATAATGGGCTTCATGGCCCAAAAGAATAAATGGAGTAGGCCTTGCTGGCCCAAACAGCAAATAAAGAAAGGCCACATATCAAGCTACTAAAAGCCATGACACTGTGGGACCCAGCTTGCAGCAAGATCAAGGGCAGGACTTAGAGCATTCGCAGCGGAGCTGCTAAAACGCAGTTTTTGTTAAAGTAGAGGTTACTGTACTAAAAAAAGGCAAAAAATCCCTCCCAGCCGGTTATGGGTTTTACACATTTCATTTACACATTGCTACAGTAACATGTAAAAATACATGTTGACTGTAGCATTGTGTATAAATTTTTTATTCTTATCTATTCGGTCTTCTCTCTCCTCCCTCCTCTCTTTTTCTTTTCTTCTTTTTTTCTTTCCGTTCTCCCCTCTGCGTTGCTCTCTCTCTCTGCTCTACTCTCTTTCCCTCAGTCTCAAGTCAACGGCTCTCTGCTCTACTCTCTCTTTCTGATCGGCGGCAATCCAATTTATGGAGGTGGTTGTTTTAGGAAGGCGTCGTTTTGGTGGGTTGGTGGTTGTGGGTTTGCGGTTTGTGATTGTGGTGGTGTGGGTTTGTGTTTTGGGTGGTTGCCATGGGATTCGGTGGCGTGGGTTTGGGTTTGCCGGCGTGGGTTGTGGTGGGTTTGGGTTTGCCGGCGCGGGTATGGTGGGTTTGGGTGGTTGCCGTGGGATTCGGTGGTGTGGGTTTGGGTTTGCCGGCGTGGGTTGTGGTGGGTTTGGGTTTGCCAGCGTGAGTTGTGGTGGGTTTGGGTTGCCGGCGTGGGTATCGTGGGTTTGGGTGGGCCGGCGTGGGTGTGGGTCTGCCGGTGTGGGGGAGAGTTTCGGAAAAAAAAAATGTTATTTAAAAAAATTATAAGATTATTTTAATAGGATGTATTGTAAAATAGAGAATGGGATGGGAGGTGTTATGTAAAAATGAGTTGTAAAATAGAAAAGATGCTTTTTAGAGTTGTAAAATAGAGAATGGAACCCAAATGGGTTGGGAATGCTCTTAGGTCCCGCCAATAGTAAAAGCAAGGACAGCCATTTTTGGCATTGGATTTGATGGCTGAATCATGACCGTTGGATCTGTTCTAAGTGGAATAGGAACCAGTTGGCAACCGGTTGGATCTGCCTGAACACTTTTACTTCAACTAACATATGTATTACAATATTTGACAACTCTCTATTAGACGTAACATGTATTATTAAAATGAAACATCTTTATGTCAATTAACATATTAATTACCACATTGGACAATAAGTTTACTATATGGAACACATTAACTAAAATGAAATAATTTTAACTCAATTTACAACATGAATAAATATTACCAAAATTGAGACACTTAACCCCATTAGACAACGATATTACCTTGTTGGACATGCATGTTAACAAAATGACTGGAGTATATATTAAAAATCATTTTGTAAATATATTAAAAACAAATCTACTAATATTAAATAAAAATAATCTCCCATTAGACTCAAAGTATATAGCTCATGACCTTAGTTTTGTGACCATTCAATTTCCTTTGTTTACCAAGCTTATTTTGCATTGAATCCAGATTGGGTCACAATTTTAACAATAATTTCCTATTCCAATCAAATATACAGTTCAATGTCAAATTTATTTTTAAAGTCAATTATTATTATTATTTTTCTTGTTGTTAATTAATTAATGGTCTTATTATTATTATTATTTTTGTTGTTATTAAAATTATTATTATCATTATTATTATTATTATTATATTATTATTATTATTATTATTATTAAAATTATTATTATCATTATCATTGTTATTCTTACTATTATTGTCATTATTATCTTCTATCACTATTAAGAGGATTCTTTCCCTTCATGTCCACTTTTATGTCATCTAAAAAATACTTCTATTAAAAAAATATATATTTACAATATTTTATACTATTCTAAAAATAAACTAAGGTTGTATTTGGAAATTCCATAAACACACATATAGATAAATAAGAGCATATAGATAAATTCCAAAAAAAAAACATGTGCCCACTTTCCACTTTCCCAATTCAAACACCTATAATTTAGATTCCAAATAAGTTAACCGATTTCTTAAAAAAAATAATTTAATTTAGTTTGGTTTAAATTTCAAATTAGACTTACACCACTATCTTAAAAATAGCACTCCTACATCAAAACATTTACTTTGTTATTTCTTTTCATTTTTTCTTGATTTTTTTTTTTGCTAACCTTCTTTTTTATTTCATTGTACTTTTAATTTGACTCCTAATCTCTTTGTTTTCATGAATATTTTATTTATTTTTTATATTTTATATTATATTTATTTTTGCCAGGAAAATGAAATAGAAAGTATGATTGCATAACAATCACTTTGTTTAGAAAAGCTTGGTTAATATTTGTAATATTTTCTTTATTTACCAAATACTACTACTTTCCAAATTTAAAGAAGAAGAAAGTTTGTATGAATATCATATATTTGTGTCTTGCTTATTTGGTATATAAAATCATATATCAGTTTCAAAAATCTATTATAAATTTAAATTATTCCTAACTGTTACCTAAATATCAACCTAAAAGGGGGGGTGATTTAGGTTGAGGCAAACTTTTTCGATTTAAATGCGGAATTAAAAACTATTTTCAAATAGCAAATGTTGATTTAGCAAATGTTTGATCACAATTCAATTGCAATATAGATATTATATGAAATCAAGCACAAGTATATATATAAGCAATTAAATATGTAAGAGATAGAGAGAGAGAAAATCAAACACGATGATTGTTATCAAGGTTTGGCTTCCCTGCCTATGTCCCCGCCTCAAGAACACTTCTTGAGAATTCCCAAATCCACTATTTGACAATCTTCTTTCGGGTGAAGATCAAAACCGTTACAAATCTTCCTTACGCGGTGAAGAGTAACCACCGAGTGAAAAATCTTTTTCACTCCTTAGAATTTATACCAAAACCTACAAATCTTCCTTACACGATGAAGAGTAACCACCCAGTGAAAAATCATTTTCACTACTTAGGATTTATACCAAAACCCTAACAAAAACACTCAATAGTTTCAAAAAAGGATTGTTGTACAAAATATGGCTCTCTCAAAGAGTAGTTGTACACAATATACTCACTCTAATAGTATATCAAAGATTTGATCAATAAGGCTCAAAGAGTATTTAGAAGAATTTGATTTTCAATCAAAGATTTTGAATGAAAGGATGGATTGATATAAAAAGTGTTTTTCTTTTCTTTCTCTGATTTCTCTTGTATGCTCTTGTTTTCTTTTGTTTCTCTCTTCTATTCTCTTTATATATAATTCAATCAACCGACTAAAGGAAATTTGAAATTGAAAATTTTTGTTCGTTAGAAAACACAATCATGATTCTATATAATTTTAAATAATAAAGTGCCAATGTCAGAAGGTGGCTTTAACCAACAATTGAAAATGACAATCAGCCTTTTGAATAATTGGCGTGACTTTTTAAAATTCAAATAACCTTTTCAAATAAACGGTGCCAATGTCAGAAGATGGCTTTAACCGACAATTGAAAATGGCAATCAGTCTTTTGAATCATTGGCGTGACTTTTTTTAAATTCAAATAACCTTTTCAAATAAACGATGCCAATGTCAGAAGATGGCTTTAACCGACAATTGAAAATGGCAATCAGCCTTTTGAATAATTGGCGTGACTTTTTAAAATTCAAATAACCTTTTCAAATAAATGGTGCCAATGTCAGAAGATGGTTGTCTTGTATTTTTGAATTTCAATCAATCAAGTTGTTTTCTTTGACTTTGTTTTCTGTTTAAGAAATTTTTAGCCATAATTGATATGGTTGTCTTGCATTTTTGAATTTCAATCAATCAAGCCGTTTTCTTTGACTTTGTTAAGATTTTGAAAGCTTTTTAATTTCAGAAAATTTTCACTATAAGATATTTCTTTGTGTTCACATTGGATATTTTTAAATATCAATCAATCTAGCCATTAATATTGACTTTGTCAATATTTTGAAAATTTTTCTATTTCATAAATTTTTCACCGTAAGAGATTTCTTTGTATTCACATGGCTATCTTTAAATATCAAAATATCTAGCCATTAATATTGACTTTCTCAATATTTTGAAAGCTTTTCTACTTCAAAAAAATTTTCAGCCGTAATTGATTTATTTGTATTGAATTGCAATCAAACTAGCCGTTATTTTTGAAAATCAATTTAAGTTGGTTTTAAAGTTGAGCCTTAAAGATCAAATCTTGATAAACTTTACAAAACCTAACTCTTACTTCTTCATATGTCTCGGAATATGATCTTTGAGCTTGATTTCTTTGTCTTG